>BLKM01000725.1:1214610-1382261 GCA_013340265.1 Coptotermes formosanus | reverse complement strand
CAATGGCATACATAGGGGGGGGTGTTAAGGTGGCTGGTGCATAGGGTTGACAAGCTTGCCACCTTCATGTGCCAACTGGTTAGATATTCTGGGAGCCTCGACCTCCTGGAACCCTAAGGGCCTGCCCAAGCCTGCAGAGGGAAGCTTTATCAGGAAGCAAAAGAGGATTCCTTGGTTGTCCAACCTGTAACCTAGTCACTATACTGAGATCTAAGCTCTGTTTGGCCCATGTATCACTTACAAAGGAAGGGATTCAGCTACTGGATATCCATAGTAAACACTCATACCACTTATAATTAATTGCAGCTTCGACTGTTGTATGAATGCTGTCCAATGGCATACATCTTGACACATGCTGATGGACTTGCATCCAATGGGGCAACCCCAATCTTGGACATAGTTCCTGAGAGTATCCACCAAAGAAGTCCCATCTTCCTTGGATCTCGAGATGACGTTGAAGATGTCTTGCTGCTTATCAAGAAGTACAGAAAGTAAACCAGTAGTAGGCCATAAGTGGACACAACAAGGAAGGTTCTGTCATATGGATCACACTGGTAAAATATCTGAAAATCATTACTTTTGTATAATGTATGACACATTTTACAGCATTATAAATGGTATAAAGTTTAATGTTCAATTTTTTCCCCTTGTCCTTAGGGCATTTGTACTACTTTACACTGCAATGAATGTCACACGTAGTTATTTTCTGGTAACAAAATACAGTGTTTGTGTTCACCTTAATATATAATGTATAATGAATATGTCTGCGTTATACACAAAAAAGAATACACCTGCATATTTAGACACATCTAGAGTATGGAATACTGATGTGTGCAATACAATATGAATTGCAATGCTTAAATATGTAGTATTTTCCTGTAAAAAGAACATATATAGTAGTAAATAACTCCATATGCATATACAGTGGCAGACTGTAAAGGTGAACACTGCATTTAATGTATCTTTCAAGGTACATACTTCATTTGGTGACACATATTTAGGGCAACAAGCAGCAGGCCTCCACAAATTACATTGTTATTATATTTAATTTATTCAGACAATTTTCAATGAATCAGTTGTTATTTGATATCACAATGTAAAATCAAATCAAATACAGCAATGATAAACTGGAAATCACTTTTTTTTATCAGTACTGTAAAACCAAAATCAAAACAGATGCATCCAGTATGTGTCCACCAACAGGTATTGAATGTCTGCCATAAAATCCATGACCTTAAAACATGATTATCTTTACAACACATTTTTTAGAGTCTAATTATAAAATTCATTCAAATACTACCAAACTTACTTGTGTTTTTTGCAGTTTAACAAAACATTTTAGACTGAAACTTGTGCTGTATAACATATGTACATAACAGTTCTCAGTTATGAAAATTATAGCTGCATAACACTGAGTGACCGATCAATGGCAAAAGCAAACATTACACAGAACACATTGTACATATAATTAAAAAACTGTGAAAAACTGGCCTTACAAAGTTTCAGAAGTAAGGAAGTAAGGTAACAATATTCAAGACTTACTTAACTAGAAAGCAGTTGAAAGTCTGAAGTACAAATATGGAACGTACATATTTTTTCCAAAATCTGTCTCAGAGTAGGAGTGCATAAATTATGCATGTAAATATGGTAGTATATTAGATTTACTTATGAAATGGTGATGTCACCATTCAAATGAAGATAATATTGGTATGTAATTTCTGAAACCCATAACCAGTAGTTCTGCTGCTGCCACACCACCTGTTTATTCCACTAAAGGTCAAACAATCTTATTTCTGTAACTTCCACTACACAACCCGTGTCACCAAAGCAATTTAAGTATTCTCATCACTCAAAATGTTCAGTAAATCTGTCAACAAATAAATTCTTAAGCACGAAGAGATGTGAACTGGTGGAACACTTCCAAGATATGTGGATCCAGATCTTGTGTGAAAAGAAGGGTCTCCAAAGTAGAGCTGTACTTCTGAACCTGTTCATGGTGCTGAAGGACAAAAAAACAAAGAAAAAATGATACTGACACAACACAGCAATATGTTCTTATGCACACCCTTACAATGGACAATATTCAACCCTACCAAAATAGACTTCCTTATGTGAGTAGACCATAAGGGCAGGATCAGTAATGTGCTAGCCGGTTAGGTCTGTCACTTACCTATTTTCTGGTTCACCAAGGATAAAATAGATTACATTTAAGTATGAAATGATAAACGCAAATAATATGTCTAACTCTGAGCTACATACCACTAGAAACACTTGCTGCAACCGTCCAATCGTCCATTTGTACCAGTGCGTATTGAAATCTCTTCCGTCTGTGTCACTGCGCACCAGATGTTCAGATAAAATCATTATAAATCTCTGAAAATATATGAAATGATAACAGTGACAAGAAGGCTGCCAATGGCTAGGAACATAAATAAATTATTTTTCACATGCAGGAAGTTCCATTATCTCTAGAATGACAAAAACAAATTAAAATTCTGTTCATGAGGAAATTAAGAGCAGACTAAAGTCCAGGTACACTTGCTACCAATCAGTTCAGAACCTTTTATCTCCCTTTTTGCTATCTAAAAACATAAAAATAAAGGCACATAAATGTAAAAGGTGTCCCTGAAAACAGTTCTTTATCGCACAGAAAATCTGCATCCACTGGGATATCCTATGACAGCTGCCATGCTTGGGTACATCCTGCATAATTTTCTACAATCTGTACAGGTGTGAAACTTGGTCTCTCACATTATGAGATGAACAAAGACTAAACACATTTGAGCACAGTACTGAGGAGAATATTGGGATACAGCCTTATCAATAGTACTCTTCACCATATACTACTGCGATGATAAAATCCAAGGAGAAAATCTGTGCAGGGTAGGTATCACATGAATGAGATGAGAAATTGGTACAAAATTTATGTTAGAAAACCCACCTCTTTGAAGACCTATGCATAGCTAGGAGGATAATATTAAAATGGCTTTTAAAGAAACTAGGTTGGATTATGTGGACTGGATGCATATGGCTCAGGATATGAACCAGTAGTGGGTATGCCCTTGTGAATGTTGAGATGAATCTTATACTTTCATAAAAGTTGCAACATTTCCTGACTAGCTGAGAGACTCTTAGCTTCTCAGGGAGGACTGTGTTCCATGGAATTAGTTACTGTCTCCCTCCTGCTTCACTTTCTCTAACAACAAATTCCACTACCAGTCACTGCTGGTTAACAATAACATGACATTAGATTGATTTACAATTTGTCTGTCAGTAGAGTAACTAATATGCGAGCATGTTCAAACCGAATTAGGTTATTACATATTACGACAATGATCTCACCTGAAATATGATAAGAAACAAGTTCTTTTGGTCTGCCTGTGCAGCTTCAAGACGTTCCTCCATGCGATCTACCATGTCTTCTGATGGTTTCTCATGATCATCTCCTGACATGCCACGCTGGCCAGAGTTATTATTACCCTCTCCATCACCATCTTCTGATTCATCGCTGTCACTCTCTGCGTGCCGTAATCGCTCACGAGCCTCAGCTAATTCACGACCTAAACGGCTGACATGCTTGTTCATTTTGCGGATTGTCAGATGTAGGATTTCCCATAGGTACAATCTAAGGCCACAAAAACACAGTTTAAGGCACAGTAACTGGTTCCAGAGGGTTCTTATAATGGTATACGACACTTAGCATTACTGATTATTATTTTATTTATTTCAAGCGTACTTCATCAATGACTGCACTTCTACAAACCTGAAAACTAAAAATGCATATGGCCACAATTATAATCATTTTCATAATGAAAATAAATTTGCCACATTATATAAAATTCAATCACAGTAACAGGCCAATAGCTTAAAGGCAGTACAACACATGCAGAGAATGATGTTCTACATATGCACAAAATGAAAACTCTCTATCCCATACCATTTATATAACAGTGCACATGCCATTCACCATTTTCCCCAGGTACTGAAATTTTAAATGAGTTTTGTCTATGGCCAAAAATATAAAGACCAAGACATACAGAAATATAATTTTGCCTGTTATTTTGTATGAGTGTGAAACTTAGTCTCTCACACTGAGGGAGGAACATAGGCTGAGGGTGTTTGAGAACAGAGTGCTGAGAAGGACATTTGGGCCTAAGAAGGATGAGGTAACAGGGGAGTGAAGAAGACTACATGATGAGGAGCTTTATGATCTGTACTCCTCACCAAATATTATTCAGGTGATCAAATCAAGAAGAATGAGATACGAAAAGCATGTGGCATGTATGGGAGAAAGAAGATACGCATACATGGTTTTGGTGAGGAGATCTCAAGGAAAGAGAGCACACTGAAGATCTAGGCATAGATGCGAGGATATTATTAAAATGGATCTTCAAGAAGTGGTATGGGGGGGCATGGACTGGACTGATCTGGCTCAGGATAAGGACAGGTGGTGGGCTCTTGTGAATGCAGCAATGAACCTTCAGATTCCATAAAATGCAAGGAATTTCTTGAGTAGCTGAGGAGGACCTCTTAGCTTTGTCTATGGCAGAAGAGGCTGGTTTTATAATTTTACTATGTTGTAATATGGCAACAGTAAAATAAGAGTGACTACTACTGAGAAGGAATGCCGGTGCTGTAACATGAGATGCCTGTTACATAAGCAGTGTTTTCTCACTTTGTAAATTCTCCAGACATTTCTTTGGAGAATATCCAGTTAGCAACAGCTGAACACTCAATTATCTGTGTCTTCAACATTTTGTCAGTGAGTACACACATCATTTGCTGATGGCCATGCCAAAGTTCGAACATGTTCCTCAAGATGCATATCTGAGCCTCCTCTGAATCTGCCAATTCCTGAAAAATCGAAATTGACATGTGTCATTTAAACGTTAAGATATGAAAGTTCCTCCATTAAACAATACATCTGAGGGAGGTGTGAATGAAGAAAGTCGATGACACACATTTCATTAAAAAATAAGATATCTGCATTACCAACGTCTCAACAAGATGTGGCACTGTAAATCCAGGATTTTTCTGTATTCCACAGGGTGGCAAAGATAATGTGTACATTGATAAATCATACATACTTCTCTGAATACACAAGGAATACACTGTTATGCCTCTTTTACAACACTGCTGTCATGCCACATCACATCAGCACAAAAAAAAAGTACAATGGCATATGATGCCCATGCTGCTACTTGAAAACTTGGATAGTAAGACCAGTGTATAGTGGCAATAATCTTTGCTCATGCAATTAGCTGAATGAAGTGTTGCAGGAAACCAATGAAAATATATCAAATGTACAGGCACACAATAGAAATATGGATAAAATAATGTACTGTCAAGAGAATCACATATAATATAGCAAGTACTCCAATCAACCCAGAAAAATGGACATGAACTCCTTGTACCAGTACATTTCTGACAAATATATATTTTCTGCTTACTGCAACTAGACTTTCACAGAACTCCAAACACAAAGAGCAGAAGTGCACTACACATTCAGAGCTTGGCCTGGATGACACATCTACAACAGTGATTTGCAGTAAGGTTACACATACTCTTACTGTGAGAGTTTGCTAGAGTGTAATGTCTAAAATTACTGTATATGTATACTATGTGGTCAATTAAAGTGATTTAAATATTTCACCATACAATGGCTTATTAACATTTCCCATATTTCTGAAAATATTTCAAATCTGAGAACCACCTTCATCAGTCACGCAAAACAGTATCTACTAACTTATAACTCAGATCAGAAGGTATTTAAAATATACATGTAACACCACATTTCAAGTAACAACTTTCAGTATCACAATGTAAATTCTTGTAATAATAATTCTATACACATGCTTAATTCAGGATATTTTCTATGTTTTCTAAAAACAGAGTTTATGTAGGTCATAAACTTTGTGAACTCCCCCCCCCCCAGAGAGAGAGAGACAGAACTGACAACATAACATGTCATTATACACATATATTACATAACAGCCCTAGAAACATGAAAGCATTCACAGAATACACACCCTATCATCCCTCACTAGACACATGTTAAACATCACATTATTGTAATTACCATCAATATGCCTATAACCAACATTCTCATAGTTACACAGAGCAAATTTCAGCCAAACCAGATTCCGATGCTTTGCCGCTGGTTTAACACATGCTCAAAATTTCTGCCTTCAGCTTTGACACACATTCGTGCTCATTTCACAATGTGATGAAGATTGTCCAGGTCATGATATGTGTGGCTGCTTTAGCAAAGCAATGAATTAAGTCCTCATGTGTGCCCATGCAACGTCAATAACCATGACCTTTACTGTGCGTGTGTGCGCGCGCATGCGCGCACACACACACACACACAGAAGTACAAGCAGCTGAGGTCTAGCAATCCTGGTTAGTAATTCTATGGACATCACAGCCAGTCTGGTGACCAGCGAAGTGCAGTGAAAGTGAACCCTTTTGTAAGTCCTGGGAATGTAAAATCATGTACATAGATGAAGTGTAATTCTAATTAAAATAAACATGTTTATCACTTTTAAATAAACCTGACTTTCACTTACCCATTCCTCTGTAACCCCCAACCCATATTTCCGATGTTTAAAATAAATTACTGTCGATTTATCCATACCCTTGCTACAAATATCTAAATTATGAAGTTCACAGTACCTTAAAAACATAATGGAATTTTGATATAGCAGCGAACGAGTGGGAGAAGCTCTTTGATCCCAAGTTCAATAGTGTCTGAACAAATACATCAATTTTCAAAGGATTGAAGCGTGAATCAGCATCATCATCTTGTCGAGGATTAGGCAAGTCTTTTAATACATTCATAACTTCCTCAGGTTTACACTTTGCTCTGATGGACACTACCAATTTATGTGCTGTTGTTGTACCAGGCAATGATCCTGAAACAATAATCACACTTTAGTAAATTTTACATACTGGACATATTTTATGTTGTAGTGCGTTCCATGTGGCAGCTTGTAAAACTTTTCTATGTAAAGTCCAACTGCCAGCACTTCGTACGTCTGTTGTGACATACACATTTCAACATCTTTCACATCACTGTCAGTCATCATCATGAACAGTTAGTGTGTGGGTCAAATCAGCCCTGTTCCTCTTGATCTCAAAGATGCTCTTGGTCTTTCCATCCTTGTTTCAGTCTCCCCAGATAATGGCACCCACTCGAATGATACTGGACAGCCACCACTGGGCGACAATCTTCTTCCATTATTGCCAGAAATGGCAATAGCATCACATTAAGATAATACAGCATATCCTTATTTCAGATCATTATGAATCACAAGTATATCAAATTTTTACCTATCTGAACTTCACTACAACTTTTTGTTTACACACATTTTAATTAACCTAACTAGCTTAAGGAAAGTTACACTGGTGGGCATAAATTTTCTCCAAATACACCACAGTCCATAGACTATTAACGTCTGTGCATCTGGATTCTACAGACCTTCCATTCTTCCCATCAGTGTCTATGTTAACCTTACAAAATTTGGTGACTACACACTCCAGGTGATGATCTTATTTCCCATTTGACTCTGCATCACACACGGGATGAACTACATAAATGTGCATATGTATTAATGTTTCACAAATATTTCATACATTAACCCCTTAAAGACGAAGCGTGTCTGTTTTATATAAGGACTCAGTGCGTACCGCACTGTAAACACTCTCCACTTCGGTTATAAAAACCAGTCTCTTAATGTTTTATAAGGCAAAAGTTGCTGTTTGTTCTGAGATCCGTACAAAACACATAAACGCAATGTGGGCACCATGTAGAATTTTTTAATATTAAACTTGGTCGTATGTAAAGTTACTGCTAGGCTTTAAAAGGTTAAATACTAAACATTTGCAAAAAAACTGAACATGTAAAATATTTATGCAAAGCTCAATTAATTTCACCACATTAGAGCCTTGTGTCATTCAGTGGGCTGTAAGTAAGTAGTGTGGTAGTACAGTACTTTGTTACACAACAGTCTAAGCATATGGTTTCTTCCAACTGCTGATAAAAACATGAGGATGCCGGCCCAACTGCAATATCCTTTTACAATGAATTACTTTCTCTTCCTTCCCAATCTTCTCACATTTAGGACAAAAGGTAGCCTTCAGCAGCATCTGTCACATTCTGGGCCTTATATACAAACAATGTACAGTGCTATGCTTGATGATTATCTTACTAAAGACAGACACACTTACTCCAGCAGAACTGATGCAATAACAACCTACAACATTTCTAAAGCACTTCACATCAGAATGACCCTGATTTGTTAGGATGAAGCTGTTTAGAAAAGGAAATAACCAACCCCCTCTCCACATGTAACTATTTCAAGGAAGGCAAAAGATAGCAACAGATTTCTGGATAACGATCTAGTGCGTAGTCTGCGAAGCATGACACATAATACAAGCTGCTGCCCACAGAGATATTACAGATACTGCAAGTGAAAGTAATTCAGTTTTCATGAGACTGTACACACGGTCAGTGTTGTGCTCATTCTGTTATTCAAAAGCAGTGTACAGATTACTTGAATAAGTACATGAGGTGTTGATGCTGAGACCTGAAAAGGGACATACTTTAAAATGAACTCAAGGATACAGTGTTACTTGATTCTAATAGTAAGTATAATTCACTAGAGGGTAAAGATAATGAATCAAACTATGAAAAATGCAGTGCAATGACAAATAAATTTTACGCAAATAACATTCAGTTCGTTCACCACTGCAACCAGATTAATTATAGTAGGTGAGGAGAAAGAGTATGCAAAATGTGTCTGCTTTCCTGCCTGGCCAGAAAACATGCACAGGATCATTCACAAAACAAGCAAATGTAAAATAATTTTTCTAATACCTTGCAGGGTATTAATTATGGCACATTCACCTTCAGTCAACTTTCCCACCATCTTAGCTATGTACCACCATAAGCTTCTGGTTTCATCCACCACGGCCCACACTAAGGAGCCTTGATGCTCCCTAAGGGCTGAGTGGTAATACTACATTTACAGCACTTTTCCAGAAAAGCTCAGAAATACTGCTATAATCTCCTACAGTACACTTGCAATTTCCAGATGTTTCAAACTGGTCATGAAAAAAGCGCTTCTTTCAGAATAAGGTTGAATTGTTTGTGTCAGTAATGTCTGTCTTGAAACACTGAGTCATTTTCTTGCTGCTATGTGAGCACTCATATTTGAATGTTGTTACACCTGATAATTTCTCTAAGAATTTGTTTCCCACGCTGATGACCAAAAATAACTTCACCATCTTCATCTGCATAGTCCACTGCTTTAACAATTTATAAGATTCAATTATGACACAACAAACTTCCTCTCCCGCTCCCCAAAATTACAGAACAATACAGAGGAAACTAGAAATGCTGTTGACAGGATTCAAAAAGTTCTTAAAACATAAAAAAAATGGTTTGGGAAGACTTCTGAAGCAATTGAATGACTGTTTTGTAATGCTTGTGCCAGGTCTGAACTCAATGTACTGTTACTTGTCAGAACACGAAACTTATTTAAACTAGACACATATAACCCTTTCTACTTGAGACATGAGGTTATCATGGTGATGACTACAAAGAGTACAGTTGTCTGGGATGTGACACTCTGTAGGCTGTCACAGCATACAGGTGCTTCACTATGCTTGCTGTAATATTATTACCATGCTGTACATTTCAATTCACACTTCATGAACTATGCGACTTCTCTGGGCAACAAGTTGCCATTTCCGTACCTTATGAAGTATGGATTCCTGGATCATTATTGGCGGGAAAAACAAGTACATGATGTGGTCTGTCTGCCAAGTTATCTGTACAGCTGAACAGGTTGGTGTAACAGTAATGCTCTGAGCTTTATTCAGGAAATGCCTTGCTCAAATCTTGGTTGGGTAAATGGCTACTCTAAGGCTTTTGCAGTTTGTCCTACCGGGTTCATTAAGGCAGTGCTGAGGTAAGATCTTAATTAGGCCATGACCACTTAATAACAAAATTATTTTCCAGTTCACCATTCATCATCCATCTTAACATGCAACACTACACAGTCTGCATTACTGACAGCATCATAAACAAACAAGGACACTTATGGGGAACACAAATGTACAAATAATTTCACTGGAACAGGTTTAAAGGCATCAATCTCTTCAAAGAATTTCAGTTTTGTACATGAAAACATAAAGACAACAAACAAACAAACAAACAAACAAACAAACAAACAAACAAACAAACAAACAAACAAACAAACAAACAAACATACTGTAAATCATTCACTTCTGCCCACAGAGGCCTAATTGAATTGGGGTTGCCTGAGTACTGAACACTACCACTAAGAGGAAATGTAACATGAACCTGATGTATATGCTGTTTCTTGAACATGTAACACAACATGAATAATTCAGAACTGTATAACTCCAGACACTTTACTGAGTGACAGGCATACACAATGGATGTAATTAGTTCAGCTTGGCTATACAGTGGAACATTCCAAACAGTGACAATGCCACATACTAACTGTATTTCACTATAGTCAAAAGGTAACTGATGCATACATTGTGCGTTACAGTAACTTTGTTTCATTATTGGTTCCACCCAACAACTTTGTAATGTGACTGTTCTCTAGATAATAATGATCTTATTCACATAGCATAAGCACAGACATGACAGTCTTTACTGTCACTAGCATCATAAAACAATGATTCTGTTATCCTTAAAATAAAGGTCAGAGCACCTTAAATAAAGACATGTGTAAATTCATAAGAACCATGCTTTTGTGTATTCAGGTCCCAGACTTTTACTTCTATTCCAAGGACATCAAATTTTCTAAACTGGATCATGTGTAGCAACTGTTAGAATAGTGGCCAATAAAGGTTAATGCACTGTACACAAAACTACCACTGGGTTTGGAAACGTGAATGATTTGTAGCAGTTTTGGTCACAACTGACTGAACAATAAATGTGTGGTCAAAATTAGCCCAGTAATTTGAAGTAATGAGCAATCACAAAAATGAACTGACAGACACATTAGAGGGAACACTAACATTGAGCTTTCTTTTGCACTTGGACCTTATGAAGCAGGAAACTTGGTTATCAGACCACCCTCTCAGTTCACAGTAAAAGTGAAGTCGTCCCTGCCCACACCATGATGGCATACTGGAGGAAGCAGAGGTATATATAGCTCTGCTCATTCTTCACCTCAGGCGCTAGTTTGAGGTGTGTGGTCAACTTCATGCCCCCGCTGCCTTATCCCCAGGAAAGAACTCTGGTACCCATTGAATGGGAGGCTGGGTGGGCCCCACAGCCAGTCTAGATGGTTTTTGGAGAAAAAAAAAAACTCTTGTCCCTTCCTAGTATGAATGCACATTTTGGCCACTTTCATTTTAAACATGTCATTCTCCATATACAATAAATAGGAAAATCTTTATCTCCCAGGAACATTGCCCTGTAAACACTGTACAAGATCCAAGCTAAAGAAAAATTATGTTTCTAAACAAGTTATAAAAGCAGCATCCAAACAGGCAACTTGGATGTTTCAGATTACCGCTCAGTGGCACAGTGCGACGACACGCAGATTTCTTCCAAGAGACTACAATTCCCAAAACAGATGCTGTGGAGGGGCTCACTATGGAGGACCCCGACAGTTCCATCAGCAAAATAGCAGCAATCGTAGACTCAACTATGATCCTTCCTTCACTACACACAGACATGAACATCATACTGATTCCAGAAATCATCAAAATCATTATGACGATTATTATTATTACAAGCCCAACAAACTGAAGTATTCTGATCACAAATCACCACCACTGAAATACCCTTATCACAAGGGATATTCGGCAAGGATATATAACAATCCCTCTTTGACGGAAACAAAATATATGCAGAAAAGAATAGGATTTGTGTTTCCTGAGACATATAACAATATTAATAATGGAAGAGGAGGATACAGACCATACATTCCTCCTTCGTATTTCCAAGATCACAGAGACAATGACTTCAATAATTTCAGAAACAAAAATGGCCACCAAGAGTACCACAATCTAACTGAAGATAAGCACAGACGGAAATACAGGCCTGCTCTGCTTGGCATCTCAGTGGGTACATTGGGAGGAGTGGTTGTTACAGGTCCTGATGGATATAAACACGTTATTTATAATCTTCCACCATGGACAGAGCCAAATACTACGCCTGAGACAGAACATTACAAGGGGTCTTTCCATTCGCAAGGTAGCTCAGAACATCTTGGAAGCCACAGGTTTACAACAGGATTCCATGGGAGCCCAGGGGCGTATGAACATCAGAATTATCACCAACAAACATACAAAGGGGTACCAACATACTACCTAAATACTCACATTAAAAACCGACATCAACAACAAGGCACTCCTAAGTATACTTCTGACATTCTACAACAAACACACAACAGAGGGGAACAATACTATAAAGTACCCCCAAAACCAGAAAATTTCCATCCATCACCACCATTTTACAGATATTCTGAGCCTGATCCTTTGCATCATCCTAATGGATCACCTCTGCAGGCATACTCCCCAACTGAGCCTACTCAGCATCCCACCACAACATCTTCAAAAGCTTCAACAACTTCTGAACAACATAAAACCACACCAAATTCTGTACCCAGAAAATCTCTAAAATATTCACACTCCAGCAATGCACAGTTACCACCACCAGCTCTTGACACTGACACAACAGTACCTTATGTGGCAACAGAGAAAATACCAAACCAGCATTTAACTACTGCAACTCAGGTATCAGGTGCAAAGAATAAAATGTCCCTCATACAGGTACTACCCACAGAACCACCTGGCCAAATGTTCACAGAAAGTGAGGTCTCATCATCAACTGTAGAGGAGAACAACACCTTACCAGTTTCTTTCATTCAGGAGACAACTATAAATCCAGAACCAGCTAAAGTTTCTATACATCCCACACAGACAGTACAGACAGACAGCAACATGAAAATTGAACATTTCTTACCAACAGTAATTGCAGAGAAGACTTATGTTACTCCACATCAATCCATACAGTCACAGAACTTTGATATGAATATGACAGAACTAAGCCACAACACAATGCATCACAAAACTACACCATTCCCTTCAACCCAGGAACTTTTAGAAGTGATCCAGAAATCAGACATTAAACAAACATCAAGTGCTGAAAATAAAAACTACACTGCTTCTGTTTATGAAACTGCTGCAGCTCCTACACAAAGCTCAAGTGACCCAAGTACATCTGCTGCAGGTTTCGCAGACACAGCAACCTCCACTGAAGACACAACGGAGATACTAGTGACACAAACCGCATATAATTCCACAGAAACAAAAACTGAAGACAATTCAAACCTGACTGACAATCCAAATTCTGATAGTGAAGATGTACAGCCTACAGTTGCAACGTACACAACAGAAGAAGCCATGTACACAACAACAAATGACCCAAATCTTCATGCACCATCCACGTTGAAAGAACTCCAGACTCTGATGAATCATGCTCAGTCACTCTATTACATGTCTCAAGATTCCAGCACTAATGTCAATCCTACAGATGGCAGAAACCAGTAAAGATAGAAAACTCAGGTATGTCAAATCTTGAAAATCAAACAGACTGAGCACAAATACAGCTGAACTCAAAGAGTGTTTGTCGTAAAACTCACTAGTAAAGTTTGTTTCTTCTTCTGCTCCTTATCTGAACTGGCTCCTTTGGCATGTTCTTAGTTCAAATCTAATTTTAAAAAAACTGCAGTATCATAACTGTCCCTTTAGAAAGTACTTCCAGTGTTTTCACTGTGTCTGCTATTGTTTCTCACTCACTGTTATGGTGTTAAATATGTTTTGCATGTTTGGACATTATACGATTACATCCAATATCATGTAAATGTCCAGTCCATCAGAATAATATCTTTCACATCTGACTTGTGCACATGTGACTGCATTCTAATCACTTTCAGTCTGTACATGCCACTGTTGTTAAAATTTGTCCTTATGTTCGTTATGCCCTGTTGTTTTTATTTTTATGATATTATTGACTATGTACAAAATGTTGAAATCAGTGTCTTTTACTATTTTAGTAAGCATCCACATGTCTTTATCAAAACATGATAATTTTGCCCTCTATTTTCAATGATTTTTATATTCATTTTGTTACACACTTCTGTCTATTATTTCAACCACGCAGTTTAAGTATCTGAATATAAATGCTGATGAATTATTCACACAATAATTTCATGACACCAAGGTTCATGGTGTACATTTGGATGATCCTCTGACATGGGCCAAAAAAGTAAATAATGCCATATTTATTTAATGAAAAATACATACAAACTGTGACACAAATCTACACTCAAATATTTATTGTTATCCTTCTGTACCAGTTATCAATGTTCAGTCCCAGCACATTTTGTACCGCTCATATTCTACAATACTTTCTGGTATATACCTATAGTATGGGCCTGAAAATTTACGTTGTTCTTAGATGAGACTTTCTACGTATTTGTTCAGCTATACTGTCTGCCTGGTTCTGTATCTTCGTGATGTTCAATTCTTACAAACAAAAATAATATATTATGTGCTTTCCTTATCACAGCCACATTTTCTGTGTATGCATCATAACATGCAGATCTTTAAGAATATATTTCATATAATTTAATACATTAATGACATGATCCTGTATAGCTATCAAGAGGGTCTCAATTTCCAGTAATAGCTGTCCAAGTATAAGTTACATACTTGAGGCAACTTTGTCAAATTAAGGTTTGTGTAAGTCACAGGCACACTGGCTAAATAAGACATAAGCAGCCCAAAATTTGTATGATTTGAAGCTGGCAACAACAGAGCAGCCTTATGAGCTCTAATGGAAATTCAGGTTATTCAGGGCTGCAGTTGAGCATGTGGATGAGCACAGCAAGCTGACTGTGTGTGTCATGAACATTCTCACTATTGCAGACATTCCAGTAGGCCTAATGGTATTTGTGAGCACCTGTCTATAATGTTCAAGGATAATTCAATCATAATCCAGGATGAGGATTATATTCTTCTGGGATGACACCCTGTCATATCCCAGAAGAAGGGAATCCTCAACCACTGCTGCGAAAAATCCACATGAACCACTGCTGCGAAAAATCCACATGAACCAGATTTGAATGGTGGGCACATTTCTGGTAAGATCATGATTATGCCAGAACTGGAGAAAAATGAGTTTGGAAATATCTGCCATGTCAAGATCTGTATCGTGACCAGATTGCAACATGTTACGGTTGTGTGGGAATAATAATTCACAGGATCACTGGTTCAAAAAATGTCTCCTGAACACAGGAGTACACAGAAGAATACAGAAAAGGGCTACACAGGTTGGAGCACCTACATTCTTTCCAACAGACAGGCAGCCATCAATCCCCTTGACAGTTTCCAGATAATTCCAAATTAGTCTGGGACTGTGATCGATCCCTGGTGAAACTGGCAGAACATAACAGGATCTGACTAGTATGGGTGCCAGGACACATGAGAATTGATTGAAATGAAATAGCTGATATGTTAGTCAAAGAAGTCTCCTCACATCCACTCATAGGACTTAAACCTGCACTTGATACATGTGCAAAGGTTGCCAGTGGGGTGATCAGGAACTGGAAGAGCAGGAAACACAAGGAGCACTGGCAGTTCATATGTGGGCAAAGGCAGGCTAAAGGCTTTCTTAAAAATCCCTCTGCGACAAAGCTGAGGAATTGCTCAATCTGAGCAGAAACCAGCTAAGAATGACAGGGTTGCTAACAGCACACTGCCATTTAGAAGGACATTTATTTTAACTGGAGACGGAAAAGAGTCCCAAGTGTGATAGACGCAAGCAGGCATCTGAAAAAGCCTCACACATTCTTGGTGACTGTGAAGCTTTGGCCACATTAAGATTCAGGCACCTGGGACACCATTTTACAAAACCAGGTGACTTTGAGCATATCTCTGACAGCAGGAGTGCTGGAATGAATGAGCTAAAGGGTTGCACAAGAGATCAATAATGAAGTGCATGGTTCAGTGTGGTGCCCACCCTTCTGTATTCTATTCTAGCGGTACGTACATAAAGGAAATTAAACAATCAACACTCTGCATGCAAGATAATGGTGACTGTAATCCAGGACACATTTGAGGTCAAATACATCAGTATCCTACCTACCGGAACAACAGTTAATAATAGCTATTATTGCGCTCTCTTAAACCTTTGGCACCAAACTTCATATACATAATGTACAGGGAGATGTTCAAGAC
The DNA here is from genome assembly GCA_013340265.1 of Coptotermes formosanus. Classification (NCBI taxonomy): domain Eukaryota; kingdom Metazoa; phylum Arthropoda; class Insecta; order Blattodea; family Rhinotermitidae; genus Coptotermes; species Coptotermes formosanus. Next base: position 1,365,968 of record BLKM01000725.1, on the reverse strand, counting down.
ACTGAAGGTAAATCTATCCCATTACAGGCCTGTACAGGCCCTTAGGGCTCCACGATGTTGATGCTCCCAGAATTTCTACACAGTCAGCACATGAAGCTGGTACGGCTGTTAGACCTATGCACTGGCCGCCTTCACCCTCCAGGAGAGCTCCCTGGTACTCATTTATATTAGAGGCTGAGTTGACCCCAGGGCCATAGTGCAGCCAGAAAGTTTAAATAAATGAAAAAACACTGAAGTCATATATCTGCTCTTATGCAGCCCCCTTACGCAAGAGGCATTTAAATTCTGGTCTTCTGCACATCACTATGGGCACTCAAGTCCAGTGCCGAAAGGTTAAACGTAGGAGGATCCGTTCCCCAGAGAGATCACTTTATTGTCAAAAGGACTTAGCATACAGCAACATAAAACCTGTCACATATGGGCAAAAAAAGAATTAACATTGTCAAGAAAATGGAATGGGAAGCTTTTCAATGCTCCTGTGCCACTAAAAGTCCGATCATGAAGAGCAGGTTCAACAGTATGTCTTGAAGCTTCTACAGCCATATGGAACAAAAATGTGGAATTGCAGGAAGACTACGGAGGAGACAGAGATGCCAAAACTCATGCAACACATGATGTAAACTTACATTCTGGAATTTAATAAACTCTCGCTGCATCACCACACAAATATAAAGGCTTTACAACCCTGCTTTTATACCAAAAGTTCACAAACGCCAAGTTGAAATCTTGAAGACAAACATGGTGTAAAAGTTACCAAAATTTAAACTCAGACAGGGAAAAACACATGCACTGGTCAAAAAGTTACTTTCTTTCAAGAAAAGATTTGGTTAAATTTTATACTTGATCCTACCTGCACCCTCAGCAGCATACTTGAACTTTGGCTCAGGTTTTGCTGGTATCAGGGATTCAAATGACTCTGGCATCATATCTTTGATTCTCTGATGGTACGATAACCTGGAAATACAAAAGCATAATCAACACATGGCATTTAAGACATTTTGCTTCAATTTACTGGACTGAGTCTGGTGTATATAAGGCATAATACTGAATATGTTACCGCAGAGATTTCAGCAGAACTTCTCGCACGAACTTGGGACGAGGATGTTCAGGGTCAAGCTGTAAACAAGAGTCCCAGTCCTCCCAACTCCAGCGAAACTGAAAGTTACTTAAATGATAGGCAAACCAATTCACAAACCTACAAAATAAGAAATTAATATTATTATTATTAAATGAAAATAAAGTGCAACCTATGAGTATAGTTTGTGTCAAACACTTATTGGCCATTACCTGTCAAAGCAGGCAGTGTTCATTGTGTCAATCCTTATGAACAGAATTTCTGTAGCTTGAGCTAAAACCTGGAATGATAAATGCAAACAGACTGTCAAAAAATTAACATAATTATATAGAAAACCAGTTAAATGTTATCCCAGTTTTTTCATTAAGCACTACACTGTAACAATATCTCAAGGATTGGAGATTTAGCTCTATACATTCTTAACCTTGGCACTACATGGACGTGACAGTCCACTTTATGATTCAGCTGCTTCACCCCTGGGAAAAGAGCTCCCAGTGCTCATTATATACTAATGTTGTTTTGTGGCATGTTTGCATGTGCACACACACACACACACACACACACACACACACACATATATGCATATGCAGCAAAATCTGAACTGAAAGCATTCAATCAATATTTAATGCCTATTCATACAGTACAAAAAACACCAACTAAGCCATTCTCCAGAGACCCATTTGTGGAAATCAACATATGCCTTGAGCAGGGGTGCACTTATCCAAGGCACTAGGTCACCAGAGCAATCAAATTTTCTACCGTGGCACCAAAGGTTTCTGGGTCCTCAGTATGAAACCTGCTACATCTCACCCATCTGGCACCTACAATTTTGAGAAGACTTCTAGATTTTTGGACAATCGGTGCACCCCTTATTTTGGGCATGGTGTCAGCATTTCTGATAAGACTCTGAGTAAGGTACCTGAAGCTGCACACAGTGAGGAATCAACATGCGGTATGGCAATGTCCCAGGGAAGTAATGATGGGGCTTCAAAAGGGATGACAGACTGTGTGGCAATATGCAGTACACAAAGAGCTCTCTGTATCTGAAGTCTGCTGGACAACTTACTATGGGGTTGAATGGAAACCTTACTTGGAGTGGAAACCAGTGTATTGCTGGGTAGGAAGGATGCATAAGAAGTGGTCATGGACTAATTTCAGGTACCTGACAAGCATTTTCTTTGAGGAACTGGCAAAAAGCACAAAAAACTTCAGTCAGGACTGTCCCTGTCCTCAACAAAATAAGAAATGTGCACTTACTGAAAACAACTTCGAAGTGTTAGTGCTTGAGTCACTGTCTTTTGTACCTTTACTGCATGACCATGGCTCTCAACAGGGGTAAAGGCAAACTGATCATTTCTGGAACTCTGATTTACAAGGCAAACTGCAGTAAGCCAGCTAGGGATTCATTTTTATAACCATATTTTCTCCAAATTGAAGTTACAACCAACCAACCAACCAACCAACAAATAAACCAACCAGCTACCAACACACTCACTCAGTGCATCACACTCCTTCTTGAGTAACCAGTGCTTAGCTAGTAAATTAAAATTATGCACAATACCTGAGGCATGGTGCTAGGCTGTAATTTACATAGTTCAATCAAAATCGAACCATAGACAATCTCCAAGTACCGTGGCGATGGCATGTGAAACAATTCGGCAAAAATTATTTCCACAATTGAATAGTCAAGTGGAATTTTCAATTTATATGGGAAGTTGAGTAGATGTGCAGCACTGAAAGGTCAATAAATATAAAAATTATGATTATCTTACATCATTCATATCCTAAGGCAGTACTACATAAAGGAACTGGCTTGATAAAGAAGAGAAATTAGTACAGACATGCTCAAACCCACACTATATGAACTAATCTAAAATTTCAGGCCCAGGACACTCTGCAAATGAGACTCTGCACAGTGCAGGAAACAACCCACTTCAACTAATGCTGCACCACCCTGATCTAAATATCGGAGAGCACTGGGCAGCATCACAAAATGTGTCTTGTAATTTAGAACCCATAAAAAACTTGCGCAAAGAAAACTTTAAAATCATAGGCAAACAGAATTTTCGTCAAAATGTGACATAACGTGATCAGGAATACAGAAAACAAAGTACCCAATGAAGATATTACTGATAGCATAATTATAAACTGCAGGGTAATAGGGAGTGAGAATGATGGCAGTGTTCAAAGAGCAGTGGTAACAAATTAGGTGGTATGAAAGTGCATTGCAATGACTTGGAGCTTGAGGTCTGTGGCCAATGTTTAGAGTTCAGTGCATACACATTCATGCTACAGGTGACAGCATCACTCTGAATGATATCAAATGAAGTGTACTAGCAACATTACATATTCTGATATTAAAAAATTTGAAGTAACCCACAGCAATGTTACAAAAAAATAATGTTTGTTAAAAACATACCAATCCTTTCTCTCTAAATGATGCATCTCAACAATCTGATGAAGATGTTCTTCTATCAAGAACCTTTCTATTGAATGAGCACCTGGAAGGATTGGACCCTGAGGAAAAAAGAAAAAAAGAAAAAGTATGTTTGCTTGAACTTTCACTTCCAGTAGTCCACAGGTTTGATTACTGAACACTTTTATAAGTACCTCAGGACAGTCTGTGTAGTCAAACATACGGAATATAACATGAGGCATTGGGTACTGGTAGCTGTCATGATGAGGTGGAGGCAAAATTGTGGGCAAGTTGTGCTGTAGTGCCTCACACAAAATGCTATCAAATGCCAAGTAGGGACGAGGTATGTGCTTTTCTGCCCAATTGTCCTGCCGCAATTTCCGAATTTGAGCCCAAAGACAGTCCAAATACTGAAAACAAAGGGCATATAAAACTTCAATTCCAATAAAACTCCTTGTGTGTCATACCTTGCGAGGAAGAGTGACAATATCAGAAATGAAAATTCATGAGAAATAAAACATGAAGTTACAGAAAAATTTACTGGATATGTATGCACATACTGTAATATCCCATTATAACAAATACCAACATGTCAATGGAAAAATGCAATCCACATACATATATCCAGCACAACTTGAAAGAAAATGCAAATAAAAAATAAGACATAACCTGTATTACATACATAAATAGTACAGCACAACATAAAAAAACTTGCCAACCATAATGATTTTCTATCTAACCTTTCAGAAATGGAGGTGCACAGTATACAAATAAATAACACAACAGAGACAAAATGGCAGTGGATCAGGATATCAACAATTTACAGCTTTTAACAAAGTCTATGACTCAGCCAGGAGAGAAATACTTAATAACATTTTACTTAAATGTGGAATCTTGTCAATATGTAAGATCAATTAAAATGTGTATGTACAATATATGCACTTTGGTTTACTGCTCTCCAGTTCAGCTTTAGCTACCATGTTATGATGCTGCATTAAGTTTACTCTCAGCATACCAGGTACATACTTGTACGTGGTAATGGTGATATGTTGGGTAACAATAGAAATATGATAAGGAAAAATGCAGAAATTCTTGTACAGTATACCAAAGAAACTCATCAATAAAAAAAACATGGATAAAACTAAATACAGTAGAACTTTCCATTTGAGGTTCTTTTGGGAGCAGTGGATTTGAACATTAAACTGAGGAAAATCCTACATTAATAAAATTAGGTAGGATATATTAAACAAAGCAATATGGGAATTTTTATGAGATGCCATAAAACAAACCTCTTCTTGAGGGTGAGGGGTGTCCAAAGCCCATACCCGGAGTGCTGCATGATGTTTCTTGCTCCTTTTTCCAAGATATACCTCAATGGACACCAGAAGATGTTCAAGGGCTTGTTCCTTCTTTTCATATAATTCTCGTCCTACCCAAGGTAAAGTTGAAAGCACTGCAAACACATACCAATCTTTGCGAACCTGTATAGCAAAGAGGTAAGACTCAATCAGCCCCACTGTTCAGTGTCTGAAGCAGGAACAACATTTACAAAACAGAACAACTTGCACATTGCACTCGGGAATGTTAACTTATTTTACCTGTGGTACTCCATCTTCTTTTGCAGCATCCACCATATTGTCCAGCAGTTGTAATAACGTTCCCGCAGAAATTACGTGACAGTTAACTAAGTCAGCTAGAAACCGTAATGAATAGCGTGCTGCATTCCACTTGCAGGATTTCAATGAATCCTTCAAGTTCCGCACCATATATTCCACAAACTGTAGACAAAAATAATTAAAGCAACTTCACCCAAAAATCACACTAAAGAATCACCCACCTGTCCTGCAAGAGGACTGATAATAAACAGGCAGACTGTGGAAACAAAATGGGACAGCGTAGGACCACAACACACACAGGAGGGGTCAAACGGATTTAAACAAATAAAATACAGTAATATAAGATGGGCACCGGGTATCTTTCCCTGGAGTAAAGGAGCCGGCATGTGTCATCGGAAGCCCACCCCCATCCCATGCTAAGGTTGCAGAAAGGGTAAAGCTGTACCTCTACCTCCCCTCTGTGCCTTCATGGTATGTTATATGGTGAACTTTACCTTTTATATACAGTAACAAAGGAATACCAAACAGGTACAATAAAGGCTGCATAGGGAATATAACCAAGCATAAATCTTAACATATTTATGGTGAAACACAACTCAACACAGGAAAACATTGCATAATCTAATAACTACGTGGGCAAAAGTGAAGTCCAGACTGGTGGATGCCTACAACATGGCATCCCTTACCAAAATCCAGAAAGGGGCATCTGGTCCCAGACCAAAATTATACATCAAAGTAAACTCTACTTTGAGTATGCACAACCCAAAAACGAGAGCTTAGCAGTTGAATGACACATGAAAGACTGACCTTTTGCTCAGATAATTAAGCAGTGGGGTCAGAAGGAAAAAGAGGAACATAAGAGAGGGGGCCTAAGGTTAAGAGGTGGGACTGTAAGAACAAGTCATGAGAAGGGAACTGGCATCAAGAAGTCAGTAGACTCTGATGCTGTATTGCTATTACTTTCTTCGGAAAATAATAAGAACAAAAATTTTATGTTTATTATTCTTTGTTACAATCTGTGTTTTATGTTCTACACTAGACTGCTACCAGAAAAATGCAAACAGCACATGAATCTTTCAAAATCAACAGTTTCTAAGGTTTTAACATGCAGTTTTGATAGTAAAGTCATGGTAAAGACCCTGCAAATAAAATATATATCTCTCAAAACTTCATGAGGCTTGCCACTTGTTCAAGAACAAAATAGGTCTTTTAAGTAATACCCTTGTTTCTCATGTCACCTTTTATGCAAAGCACTTCTGGGGGCAATGCAATCACCAGGAAGTATTTCTAGTACAACATATACACATAAGCAGAACTAACAAGATGCTTATGTTTGCTGTACCATCAAGATTTGTAACCTATTCCAAAACACAGAAGAATTAATGTTGCTTTTATAAAAATCTGCAGACCTTTGGTGACTTGTTCTTTTAAACTCTTAAGTTCAACTGAAAACTACTTCCAAGCAGCGGTACACAAACTTTCAAAATTCTAGGTGCCAGAGGGGTTCCATGCAGCATGTTCCACACTTAGGACCTACAAATATTAGGTGCCATGGTATAAAATTTAGTCACACAGGTAACCTGGAACACAGGATTTGTACACCTCTGCTTCTAAGTAAATGGGCTCTATTATGTGCAGTCATCAGTACTAGCTCAAAAAATCAGCGTTCATTTTCATTCAATGCATTTTACACACAGCACATAACAGTTCAAACACATACCTTCTCAATATGGTCTTGCTCATGACATATTCTAAGGTACACTGTATTACTTACTTCTCCGCCAAAATTGTAATTTTTGGCATTCAGCAATCCAACGAGGGTAGTGTATATGGTACATTTTTCTGGCATTTTGATAGCACAATCTGTTAGAATGCGAAGAATCTTGCTACGGAAAGTTGCCAAATCAGCTTCTAAAACACTCGCTAAACCCTCCAAGTTACTCTCCAAGGATGAAGTACTCTAAAAAGAATAAAGTGATTATTACCAATCATGCTTCTAGTGTACAAACCTTTTTTTTGCAACTAGTCTTGCCCCTTTACAAGTAACAGCCTACACAGTTCCTCATCTTCATATCGTCCCATTACAAAGGCTAACACTCACAGGATGTTAGTATTTTTTTCAGGGACACACACACACACATATGTATACATACCTGAAAAAATGCTAAAACACACACACACACACACACACACACACACACACACACACACATGTATATAACTGTATACCAGCTGGCAGTTCTGTCTTTATATGTGGGTCACTCCGTAAGCCATTAGGACAACTACTCTTTTGGCCTAAAATAAAGCATAGCGGGGTACATACATTTGAAAGCATGTGGCACGTAGTTGTAAATTTACCATCAAATGGGACTATACATACAGCAGTGTATGTGAATTCAGGCAACTTGTTAACTGTAACTTAGTGAGATGAACTCCATAATGAATCAAGATCATCTGCTAGATTGCACAGTTTCAAATTCTAAGAATAATCTATCACTTGCAAAATTACATTGGGATGCTACAAGTGAATGGAATTCCCCCACATGCCTCAGCACTAAATATTACTACTACATTCAATTTAACAGTGAATCTTCCGAAGCGTTAACTACAGACATCAGGAATGGCAACACAGTGCCTTGTCATGCGTATCAAGACACTCATGAAGTGGTGATGAATAAGTATAGAGCACCTGCATGAGAAAACCCCAATTGCCAGAGAAAAACCTACCACAAAAAATCTCTCTCTCTTAGCAAGTAATGTAAGCCCTTCAATCAGGGCTGTGGAGTCAGTACACAAAAGCTCTGACTCTGACTCCTCAATTTTTAAAACTTCCAACTCCGACTCCTCAACTTTTAAAACTCCGACTCCTTCATAAAAGCTCAATATGTATTAATAATGGTAAACCTATAAGAAATTTCATCACCACCACGTGAATCATCAAGCTACTTTTTTGACTTATAACCTATATTTAAGTATAAATCTAATGGTTACTGTAGCTATCGGGGCTCTGGAGTTGGGGTATCTAGTTAAGATTTTAGACTGAGGTCGGAGTCAGTACATTTTTACCGACTCCGACTCTGACTCCACCTAAAAATTCCTTCCGAGTCCGACTCCACCTAAGACTCCTTCCGACTCCAACTCCACAGCCCTGCTTTCATTCACATGGTGAAGAAATGCAAAAAGGACATTATGAAGTCTTTATCTGGCACCACACTGCATATCACCAGGCTTTTTGCTACTTTTTCTTCAGTGCTCAGCAAACGAGATCTTTGTTCTGTTTCTTAAGCACCCTGTGTAAGAAATCTTTGCCGCTGTTCCTTCTACGCCCCATGTAAAAGCTCCATCACTGTTACTTCTATGCCCCGTGTAAGTGCTCATTACTTTTCCCTGTGTAACTACATTTGTTACTGTCTGTCCCACAACCTGCAAAACAGCTCTTTGTCACTGTTCCTTCCATGTCATGTGTATGAGCTCTGCTGTTGTTATTTCCATGCCCATGAAAGAGCACTTTCTTACTGTGCCTTCCATGCCCTGCACAACAACTCTGCTAGTGTTCCTTCCATGCCCTGCATAAGAGCACTCTGTGATCTCTGGAGTAACACTTCAATTTCCCTTCTTAGGCTTACAAAGACAATATGAAGAGAAAGGAAAATCTAACAAAACAAGCACTACAATTTCAAACGCTAAATTTTGAATAAGATTTAACTTTCAGTACAGATGGAGTGCCTCAGACCCGGTGACCTTTCCCACAAATGCAAATTCTTATGCATTCAATGGCAATAAGAGTAATACCTTTTCCCCAACTCTCAGTATCAGTGATTCCAAACGGTCTTCTATTTCCTGGTTTTCAGATACTCTCCTCCTCTTCCTGTAGGCTCGTTCTGCAACATCATGATCACCACCACAACCATAACAATTCCACATACACAGTAAATATATACAAACCCCAGAACATGCACAATTACAAGAAGTCTATCCTGGAATATTCATCTCTACTTTGTGGCACATTAGAATTAGAACTGAACTAAAAAATTTATAACAGCAGTACACCTACATTTAAATAGTGTCATTTATTACATTAAAAATTCATCATAAAGCAAAAAGATGATTAAGTTTAGGTAGAAACATTAAATTAGAAATCCAAAACAAGTGTAGTGGTTTCAAAACTTCACATAATGGTGCCTCCTCAATACACGAAAAACTTCATCAAATCCCTACCCCTCTTCAACTTTGCGCATGTGTGTATAAGGAACACCTTTTTCAGCTTTTGTTCTTTAAAATTAACATATTTTATGGTTTTTATCAATTACAGACATTTGCCAAGACTTTATAAATATTGCTGAAATAACTCAGTTGTGTGATTAATCATAATTCCAGTACACTTAAAGTAACTTGTATGAAACCTAAGTACTACAGAAACTTGCGTACATAAACGCACACATGTATTGTTTGTGGCAAACTGTCAACAAGGAGTGGGGTTAGGTGACTTCAGAGTGACTGCTGCGACACGATCACCATCACTTACAGTAACCGCTTATACCATTGTCACTAATTTCTGCTTCCCTGTTTCAAACATGTTTATTGTTATGTATAAACCAATCTAAATTATAAACAGTTTCAATAATTCTGATATTAACAATTATATGGTTTTTAGTTTGCATTTTAATTTTACATCATCATTATTCTATTCAAAGAATTGTAACACACTCTCCAAAAGCTCATGATACACTAAAGTTTGGAACCACTGTGCCAGACAAACCATGAAATACACATGGTATAGCACAAGACCAGATTAATACCCAATACTACGATGGAGAGATTAACATATTCTTGACATGAAGGTCCAAACCTTGATGCAGATGACAATAATAAAAAACTCAAACAGTAAAACAAAAAACCATAAACCTTTAATAAAGAGTAGAATTGTGTATAAGTGAGCTTTTGTGATTCGGAGTCACATGAAGTTATGATCACATACATAGGGAAGAAAATTCTGAGTTGATTTACAGTGTTTACACCAGTTTTACTCACTGCCACCGGCCCGCACACCTGCAACACTGCAATTACCATGTGACAGAGACAGTAACATCTTTTCCCTCAGATGCTGCAAACAAACTGTCAGTCACGATACAGTTGTCTCTCGTCGGTAAATATAGTCAATTTAAATTCCAAAATTGTCGAACGAGTCTTATCGTTTATCATGTCGCGCCTTATGTGGCCCTACATCAGATGTACAACCTGCCAGCGATGGGATAGGTTAGGTTTCCATTATCCTGTTTACTATACGGGAACAAGTATGAGTACAACGTGAAACTGATCAATGGATTTTTAACACTTCCGAAAGTAATCCCAAGATTACTATAAGAACTACATAACGCATCACCAAAAGAACAAAACTACGAATAAACACCCTACACCTTGCAGAACATTTCCCTTCACAATACGATTTCTATTTACCATAGCCATCGTCTTCCTCGTGAGGTCTTCTACGACTCATTGTGTCAAATTTCCAGCTGTCTTCATATAATTTCAATTCGTACAAGTTACGATGATTATATGCCCATTAATTTTGACATCCGCCTGCACCTATCTCACACCACACACACACACACCAGCACACCTTGGCAACGGCCCTTAATCGCTGACTGTAGCTACCACGGATTACGTTGCATCCTCAATAATAAAATCGTTTGACTGCCTGTCAATGTGGGCGATATGCACGTCTCATATCAACGATGTGTCGTTATGCAATTAACTAACGAGCGTGCGAACCAATGTGACTGTGATCGTGCCTTTATGTACCTGTCGTCCACGTTCTGGTATGCACAGACACCAATAAGTATCCGTCAAACCAACAATTTTTTATTAAAAACCTACTTGCAGCTACATGTTTCGGCTCGTATTTGGTAATACAACTGGGGGTGTGATGCTATTAAAAATCGAGATTCATCAAACTTTATACATTTGTACCATACATTTTATGGAAATCAATCAATTATGATGGCTTGTTATTTTTATTCCAGTATTACTTGTTGTGAGCCATGTGCATTAAAATCACCAGGCAGTTATTATCAAATAATCCAGACCTCATATATGAAGGCTGGACATACACATCAAGCAGTCTGATTTTTAATGTATGTGTAATAATTGGGTTCATATAGCCAGACACCTCATGCTTTTCATCTCACTGCCTATTGCAGGCATCTAAACTACTGTATTTTTACAGAGACACAGTTGTATTACAAGGTTTTAACCATGACCACGAATGTGTTGATGGGATTGCAGAAAGTTCTTCTGTAGTAGTGTTACTATTTACTTCACTTCCTGCTTGTCAGCCGAACAAGTCAAGTATAGATGTGTGTGTTATTGACACTGGGTTTTACTCCAATGGATGGACGCCAGTGGTTTGGAGCAACATGCCTCCAACTGCAGGTTTGAAGAATTACTTCCAAGTTTTACAATGCAATGATTAGGATGAGGACATGGTTTGATTACACAGTCAAGCTACAAGGAAGGTGATCATTAGGCCACAAGAGAGGAAAAGAAGCTATAGCATGGTTTGGGCCAACAGAAATGGTCAAACAGGCAATGTGATAAATGAAACCACATCAGAAATTATGATCATTACATCGTGTTCACGTTTGCTACAGGAGATCTACAGACACATAAAAAGCCACACTATAGACTCGGTGGGGGGGGGGGCACACAACGAAACCCAGTAATGGAATTCATACAATGATGGTATGGGGTGGGAGTTACTTCCAGTATAGGCATATTTTTCGTGATAGCATGAATATGATGAAGCCACATAAGAGGAAACGCTACCCTAGGTGACCTTTTCCAAGTATTATTGTCATTTTAGCAATTTAAACATCCTTCCACAGCCAAAGAGTTTGGCCCTTCAAGAAGTTCTCAAGATTGTAACTTCACTGACACACTTCATGATGAGCAGCAAGTTCAAGAGACGCTTATGAATGACAAAATGACCTCATTTCTCAGTTCCTAGATTTCAACACTTGAAAAACTAATAAGAAATTATGTACTTGAAATTATGAGGTGTCACATTTATACAAAAGTTAAGACAAGTTTCTTACTGTATGTCTAAATGTTAACAAATAAGACAAAGAAAGATAAAAAAAATTTAATTACACAGATATATTGTTCAAAGACACATACATATAACAGGTTCATATCATATGTATAAATCTTTCTGATTAATTTTAATAACATAAAGTAGATGGATGTGATGTAAAGATAAAGGGATGGTTATCACAGGCTGTTGTTGCCTCGGCACGTTCAGAATTTATTTAGTACTCTGTAATTTAAATTACCTTGGATATTCATGACATACTGGAGATCAAGATGGAGCAGTACAACACTGGGCAGACACAAATACATATTTATATCAGAAACAGAGTCCTAAATCTAGACTGATCCTGATTAAATACAATATTTAATAATTCACTTGCAGCAATAAACATTCTTGGTGTCTGAAACATGGTATCTTAAAACAAAGACAGGAAGAAGATATTAAAATTTCCTTTAGTTTTGGTAAATCTGAGTACATGCACACAAACATTCTATTTTGAATTTGTTAATCATGTTTTATCAGGTTGAACAATCCACAATTACAGGAGAGAAACTTCCATTGGGTTGGCCCAACGTGAATAGAAGACTCATATACAGATAAGGCAATTTATCTTCCAGTCACCACTGAATTTTAAATAGTGGTTACTTATAATAACTGAAAAATAAATGCAATTTAACAATTCTGGAAATTGTAATATTGTACTTCCAGCACCTTTATGAATATGACATCAATGGTCAAATTTGATCTCACTACCACACATTTCACAATCGTATATGCACTGATTTACTACTACCTTCCAATTTGCACTGATTTCCCATACTGGATGAATATTATACATTTCATGACATTTTAATAATTATGGATATGGTTTTGGTGCCGACTACCACATATATTTCAAACCAATATTAACATAATAACGAACATTTATGAAGTATAATTTTACCCTCAATAACCCTTCAATCTTTTCTTTATACAAATGGCGTGAAAATATTTCTTTGTAGTGACAACATATGGGCATTCATATCTACATTTTGGATGACATGATTCCTTGCCAAACAGCATGCTATACAGAGGCTGAAACACATTTTTCATATAATCTGAACAGGTGTTTCAAGTACAATGCTCATTGGTTTCTTTAGTACTTCAAAAAAATGCAGTACAATGTATATTCAGTAAAATAAGAAATACAAAAACTGGTACAAATCTGCTGCTGACTTATGTTTTATTTATTTACGCACATGGATTCCTTACAAAATGAACAAGCTGAGTGAGACAACTGATGGATCAAAACTCAAGCACTCTTTCTTATCTGTTGCACATTTAATCAACTTACTTGGAAACAAAGCCATGAAATCCTAAGGAGACCATTCATCCTGTATTTTGGGGGAGAACCCCCAAAATAAAACTTACATTGTGGACTACTTTTGTCCCCCGAGTTTCTTATTCTTCTGATTTTATTCCGTCTTCCTGATAAGAGTCTTTAAAATTGAGGCTTTCCTGGATCTTGTTAGTGACTTTCCCAATGAGGAGATGGCAGCAGTGCTGCGCATGGAGCAGTAAAGATGTAGGTAAGATATAAAAAAAACGGCTGTAATGTGTATCATTTTAATTGCTGTTTCAATGCTATCCTGACCTCTGAATATGCCAAGGAAAAAATGATCGATTTACAAAATCATTCAAAATGATTCAAATTTCAACAAGTTCCTCCCCCATTGTGTATATGCAGCTCTGTTGCAGACCAGTCTTCATGTTTAAATAGTGTTGTGGGAAGCATAGTTGTCAAGTCTGAAACTGGAAGTAATCACTCTTAATAGTGTGCCAATACACCAACTACCTTGAATAAAACAGCCAACTGGTACTTTACATGGCCAGTCCATAGTCCACTATGTCCAAATATTCCATACATTAGGCCCTAAAAGAGTCAAGTATATAAATACGTTTTACAAACGCTGTTACAAAAAAGACACACAATAGATTACACATAACAATAAACTGATAAAAATCATATACTGCAATTTCTCTGACAACAGGATAAATATAAAAAATCTAACATTTCATTATACTAAGAAAATGTTGATAACAAACTGATAAAAATAACCAACTGAAAATGGCTATTCAGTAAATAACTTTATGGTATGATTTACAGTATGCATGCTGTAATTTTATCTTAATGGTTTCTACTGTCTGGTTGTACACAACTACAACAGTAACTATAGAGATACTTTTACCCTGCAGTAATACTAAACTTGCATGACTCCCAGTAATGATTTTGTTTCAGTCTCGGTTGTAGTTCACTGTTGTCTGCTTTATGTCTACCCTGCATTGGTGTATGTACAAAATGTGTTAGTAAGAATATTCTTAAGAAGCCATTTGCTCATGCATCCCAAACATCTGCTTTGGTTTTAGGACCCACAGTAGAATTCATAAAACAAAAGCAATTATACAAATAAAACAAAGTAAATCATTATGGCTAGCTTCTTTTCTGCACATCCTGTATTTCAGTTTGTAACACTGTTCCTACAAAGTGGTGGTGCTACAAACTGTCATACAGAGGTCAAATTCCTATTACATACCAAGTAAACATATAGTTGTCCCTCTTCATGCCATAAAGACATATGGGGACACGGAAGAATAGCTCCACTCATTTTTAACCTCGGCATCAGTTGGAGGTGAGTGGTCAGCTTCATGCCCCAACTGCTTTGCACCCAGGGAAAGCACCCATGGTACCCACTGAATATTTGTAAATGGTTGTATTTTGACAGTGACCACATAAATGTTATAACAATGTGTAAAAATACATAATGGTAGGCAGAATCTGAGAAATATATAAATCTATATGTAAAACATGTATTTCTGCACTCAATATTAAGTTACATCTGTGCATAATCACTGATGATGATAATTATCCATTTACTTTACTAAATTCATATGTGGGTGATTAATGGTAATTTTTAAGTATACCACAATACATCACTACAGTTTAAAACAATTATGCAGTTATGGCAATATTCATTCCTTCTTAATGCAGTCAGTTATCACAAATATATGAAAATAACTAAGAACAGTTCAACAGCCTTCATATCTAGCATTTCGTAAACTAAGAACTTAAGGATTACTTCACCCTCTTATACATGCAACCAGCTGCTTATTAACAGCAAAATTACCACCCACTCTTTGCTGTGCATCTGAAACTCAAGAAGTTAAAGTAAGATTGACTCATGTGTATGGGCTGGTTCTGAATGCAGTATATGGTAGCTGCAAGATCCTTTGTGTATATGAATGCCTTTTCCTGCTCTGAAACTTAAAACCTCCCAGAGTACAGAAAGTTCCCAACCATAAGTGTGTTAAAAAACAGTTGGCTTTTACCATGACCACTCATCCATCATCTTTATCTGTGTTGTACATTTCATTCGGTCACTGATCTTCTACCACATACAAGAGCAGATCAGATTTTGTGGCTATGGTGCTTCAGCTTTTGCAGCTGGCTTTTGGTGAGGTGTATTACCTTTCGGGCTTAGACCATGAGTCACAGGCAACATCCATGCATCTTGAGAGAATTCCAAAAGATACCTGAACATCCTCACAGCTTCAACTACGACAACAGATACAGACTAAGAAAACTCCACCTCTTCCCCCTCCTTACCCTGCACCACAGCCCATCTCAAATATATTTCCCACTTCCTTGTTATCCCCACAAAGTTCCCACAAAATCTTGTTCAATCATCTCTCTCCACTGCTACAGGTAAGCTACCCTAGTGGCTGGCACTGCAGTCTATTCCCTCACAAATCAGGCCATTGCTTCCCACACAGCGCCCACTGCCAGATTTGTCACGATCTCCAAATTCTTTCTCTCTTAAGACAGCAACTGTAACATTTACCAGAATATTGGAAAGTCTTCATTCCACTATGCAGCCTAATCCCAAAAGCTGATCCAACTCACATTGAGTCTCTGAAATAAATCCATACTGTCTGCCTAGTTTGCTCCTTCATGAGCTGCTAACTTCACATTCAAGTCTACCTAATTCCCATAGTTAGAGTTGACCACTTTTAACTTGATATGCAGCATAATCACAGAAATATTTTCATGTCCTGCTCATCACCAATGCTATGCAACATACTGCGGACTCCCCCTTAACTGGCTGTCTGGCTAAACCATCTAGATTCAGAACAAAAAAGTTAGGAAAGAATAGCTTTAATAATGGATGTAATAACTGACATTACTTTTAGATATTTAAAGACTGTCTTTGTATATAAAGTATATATGAAATTGGTAAATCATATTTTTACTTTGGTAATGCCAGAGACAATTTTTTGCTCTATGCTGCATTTTACTGATATCTGTTGCTACTTGTTTTTTTCTGGATTAGCCATTAAGAACCTCATGGAGTTCTATTTGCAAGAGTAACATGGGAGTCCACCTTACAATGAGATGAGCTAGTGAAATGAAGTGGACTTCAGATGACATTTCTCACTGGCTAAAATGTGGGTGGACTCATTCTTGAAGCAGTGAAGTCATGCTAAGGGTGGTCCTAAAAAAACATGCTACTGCAGTTTTCTGACTGCACACTAGAATGGCTCTGCATGTGTGCAAAGCACCTGTCTGAATGTTCAGTAAATTTTCAATTCAGACAGGCAGCTCTCAGATTCTGGAACACAGGCTGTCTTCCAATAGCAAAGGGAGACACCCCAAGAGCAGGTTGTTCTTTTACAGAATGTCTGCTATACACAGTTGGGAAAGCAAAACTACAAGGACAGTTGGTGCAAAAATTATGGGAATAAGTCACAGCTAGTTACAAATCACTCACAGCAATAAAGTGGCAGAAAAAAGTCCTCATTTTACATGAAATATTGCCATGTGTGTAATATGAAGAAATTGATGATGATGATTATTTTCATTGCTATAATAAAGGTCACATAAACCATACTCATTCTATCATGATTACACTGTAACAGTAATAATAAATTAAATATTTCAATATGAAAATATGGCACATATACCAAGGCAGGGAAACTTCTCAGTATATAATTACTATAAATATATCCAGGAGTGCAATATTTATACATACACAGATCACATACAGTTCTGATATTGATTAACAGTTTTGAGTTACCCACCAGGAAAGGAGCCCACTTTTCTTATAAAATTCATTTCTAATTTATGAAATTGTCAAATTATCTAAAGGAAAAGAAAAAACAATGCCACCTTACTTTTAAGTAAGTTGCAGTGGCTGGTATCCGGTTCCCACTATTACATACAAATGTACAAGAAAAAAGAATTCACAAGTGACTTAGAGCAATAAAAAGGGCACATAAAATTTTTCACAGGCTATACACATTTGATGAGTATGAACAAATACTTCTGAATGCAACCCAGCCTTATTCTGTACAAGTCAACTGACTGTATTATGTACACAAAGAAATGTACGAAAAATATGTTAACACCAAGATCATACCACAAAATAAACATTACTTAACAAAAACAACATAACAAGAACAGCATATAGTTACAGTAGTAGTAGTAGTAGCAGCAGCAGCAGCAGCAGTAGTAGTAGTAGTAGTAGTAGTATAGTAGTAGTAGTAGTAACATCGCTATTTCAACAGTTAAATAATAACACTCTTACAACAGGTACTGTCAAGTACCACTGTACAGTCTGGTAATATACAACAGTATTGCAGCTTTATATAAACAGAGGAAGGTGCAGAATCTACTAAACATGTGCTATACTGTCAAATATCTATCACATTGACAGTTGGAAGTAGATTAAGATATCTCCAAATAATAACTGCAGACATAAAATCTGGTACTGGATGTATGGTGCACATTGTAATGAGCAAGTGACACTACTAAGTATAGTGGGTGGGGGGACTCATGAAAAAGTATTTTCAGTGATTCACTATTCTATCTGCAGTAAGTTTTAAAGTCAATTTACGAACTATGATTCACTGGTATGTTACACTACAACAATTAACACTACTACGAACACATATTGACTTGTATTATGAACAAAGCAGCATGTTTAAGTAGTACCCCATCTCCTCTGTTACAACATCACCATTAGAAACAGCAAGTACCTTGCCTACTTACTGCCGATGCTTCCTGGTTGTTCATGCTTTACATGCTTTAAAAACAGAAACAAACATAAGTCTTCATTTACAAAACATACCTCATTTGTACTACGATACTTAAGATTCTTCCAGCAAATTCAGGTGCTTGCTCACATCCTATTTGAATTATAAAATAGTGATTACAGGGTCCTGTGATGGAGAGGAATAAGATCATGATCTCCTGGGATGTGATGCCATGTATCTTGATAAACAGGAACCACAGTTTTGAAGAAACTCCTCTACATGGTGTACATCTCAGAAAATAATGGATGACCTTATAAAATACAAGTTTATTACCAGATGATTCTGGATCTACATTGTAAAATGTAGATTTACTGCCTCAGAGTTGTACCTTATCAAATCTGAGAAAATAAAATGGAACATTTGTTAAGAAACATATCTAGAAGGTCTGCTCCAGATACGTGACATATACAATCTGACATTAGCTACGCTGTACCTGCAGCACATCTTCCTGAGTTGATTCATATCAATTACGAGCCTAATGTGCCAACATTCCAATTTTTTTTGTTGTCACGAGTTTGTAAAGAAATCCTGCAACCTCTTTACTGTACTACGATCCAACGCACACAAATCAAAGTCAAATGTTTTCTTTGTAATCTCATACTGGCCTGTCTCGGCTATTACTTGCACCACACGCTGGAGTTCAGCATTGTCCTCTAGTGTCATAATTTTTCTTTGTAGATCTCTAAGCTGCAAAACATAGTCTGGTGAAAACTTTTCTGGTACGGCAGCAGCATTCTGAACTTCATCAGCTGTTGTAGTACTTACCTCTGCTTGCACTTCTACCTCAGTGGGGACCCATTCAACAGGATCATCTGTTATACTCAGATCAGGATCCAGTTTTGATAATTTTGGAGGTGCTGCACCATTTTCTCTTCCAACCCCGCTTGCTTCCTCCTCCTCCTCCTCCTCCTGATCCTTCCCACTGCTCTTATGTTTCCGTTTCTTGCTAATGTCCTTACCTCCTCTTCTAACACCTTCACTGTTCCCACCACTACCACTAGGTTCTTTTTTCTCTTTACCTCTCTTTGATGCACTTTTATCCTTCTGTTTAACACTGCTTACCTTCATCAGACTATTTCTCTCTTGATTTAAACTTTCAGGCCTGGATCTGGTAGCTTCAGGTCCACTGTTCGTCAAACTTTTATTTGAAACATCATGTTTAACTGCAATTTCTAAGCTGCCACTATTCTCTACAGGTGCAGATACTTTGGATAACTGTGGAGTTGGAAGTTCGATTGAGTCTTCATCTGGAGACAGGTTCGAATCACTTGACTCATGATTCTTCAGTTCATCAAACAACTTATTAAGAGGCCTCTTGGCAGGCTTGTCCTTGACTACAGATGTGTGCACTGGCTTCTGAGGAGACGAAGTTGGTTTGGCGGGAGACGAGACGGAATGTAGTGGGCTATGAGAACGACTACGTGAACACTTCTTGTTAGCATCAGATGTCACACCATTTCTGTCTCTGTCATTGGTTTCACCTGTTTTTTTGTTATCTGATGAACCTTTCTTAACTCCTTTCTCTTTGTCGCGGTCTCTCTCCTTTCCATTTTCAACTCGTTTACTGCGTTCCTTCTTTTTATGCTTGTGTTTAGCACGTTCTTTATCCCCATCACTGTTAAGTTTTTCCCTTTCTTTGGGCTTCTCTGACTCCCTGTTTGAGTCCTTCTCTGGTTTCCTAGCTGTTTCTTTGTCTTTATCTTTAGATTCTTTTGCTGACTTTTCAATCTTGTCTACCTTTTCACTAGACTTGCTCTCATGATCCTTGTGTCTCTCTTTCTTTGACTTTTCATCCTTACTTTTCTTATCTTTTCTCTTCTTATCACTTTTACCTGAATCACTCAAAGATTTTAAATCACTTTTCCCTTTAGATTCTTCAATTTGAACTTTTTTGGGCTCTTCTTTCATTGGTTTAGAAGCAGATGGAAATTTTGGTGGTGTAGGGGGTCGTTTAGGGGATGTAGTTGGATGTTTAGACTTTTCTTTGTTCTTGTCATGATCTTTAGTGTGATCTTTTTTCTCTTCTTTTGAACTCTTGCCAATTCCTTCTCGTGAATCTTTTGGTGCACTATGTTTCACAGGTTTAGATCCACTTACCTGTTTATCACTATTTGGTTTGTCAGGAGGTTTGACAGATTTAGGTAATGGTGACACTTTTGGTGATGAAGATGACTTTTTGGGGTCAGGTGAAGCTTTCGTAGTTTTGATTGGTGTCCCAAACAGCTCATGAAAGGAGCTGCTGGCCCGTGGTTCTTCAGAGCGATACTCCTACAGAAATGAAAAAAAAAAAATTATTCTAATAAGCTCACAGAGGCATAGCTGCTGTTACACCTTAAATAATATGGATCTAATTTAACACTGTACCTTAATCTTGTGTTTCTTTGTCGTCTCCACACCCAACTTAAGTTTGCCAAGAAGTGAAGCAGGTGGTTTTGCTGTACAGACTTCATCAGATGCAGCAACAACTGCTGGAGAAGAGCTGGGTTTTTCTACAGGTGTTAAGTGACCTGAGATACTAGAATCCGAGCCCACTCCTACCTACATAAACATATCACATATACAAGACATGTCTCAACCAAGTAACAATCAGATCATTCAGGACCTCTGCCCTATCAACCAGTGTGCCAATTAGGAACAGGCACCTTACCGACAAATTCATGTATCTGTGAATTACAACCTTCAGCACACTGGGCCTGATGATGCAAAGTGAGTTTCTGAGAGCTTTGTCTTTAACCCAACTCTGATGCAGCTGGGTGATCACCACAGTATTAACTTTGAGTAAGCAGAAATGCAGATTATGGTGTTGTCATATTGTGGATAAAGGATAATGCTCATGTTTAATATCTGCTCAGACTAATGCCAGAACCTGAAATCATCTGTCACAACACAGCAGGTACTGGAGACAGTGCCACCCACCAAAGTTACTTTACTAGCTCATGTCCGCTGAACACAGCTAGCCTGTCTACCCCCTTCAATCCCAGCTGATGATCAGCCTTTCATCACATGTTGTCATAAAATTCTACGACAGCGTTCTCTTCCACCATTTCCACTATGACCACCAGACGATCTCTCCTTTTCCCTCCAAGAAACTTGTACTGGTTATTCAGAATGAGCAAAGGGTGAAAATCTAGTTCACATGTGTGTATATTTGTAAAAATGTGCGATTATGAAAACAAAATGGAAGAATTATGCCCCAGTAACATGCAAACTGGATAATCTGAATTTTACTGCATAGCACACATGAAAATATCAGGAAGGAAATATTTGGGTATAAACTGAATAAATAAACTGTGTCCAAAAAATAGAACATACAGAGTTCTTCACATACCCCTCCTCCACATATCAGGCGACGTCTCAGATCCTCATCTGGGTTACGAAATACATACTTCTCACGCTGCACCTTTACTGGTTGTAAATCTAAGTCATAATTGAAACGGACTTTCTTGGGTTCTTCATCAGTTCGGAAGCAAATGTCAATAGGCAGATTGAAAGCTGCGTAACCAGATTCCTTAACTGAGTACGGTGGCTCCTTGACAACTAAAGAAACATCAAAAATCAACATGAACATGTTAGAAGGAATACTCCAACTGTGAGTTCCTTTCTACAGTGCAGAAATGAACTTATTGCTGCTTATTATAAATGTTCAAGAAAGGAAATGTGGAAAGGATTAATGAAGTAATAAGTTCTGCACTTTTAAGATCTGAGGTTTGCATGGTGTTGAAGTGGCACTAGCAGTAGTGGGTTAATAGGCACATTAGCTGTTGAGGCTATCTGCACCTGCCTCTGGGTTCGCGTGCATACAGTATATTATTCTCATAGCTTTATTGCACTACATCCCAATTCACAAAAGTCAAAAGAAAAATGAAGTGACAATGGCTCACAAAAAGGCAAAGATTCGGACTGAAACACTGTCATCACACAGCACTTCACTGACTGTACAAGGCTCACAAAACCATTTGTTCCTGATTGCATATCTTAGACAATCAATTAGGTATTTATATGACATCTGGCATTTAGAACACCCCCCCCCCCCCCACACACACACACACACGCGCGCGCGTGCACGCGTAAAATGTTTGGTGCCTAAAGGTTAAAATGGGCTGCACACGATGGTATACACTACAGAATGCATGCATGCAGATGGCAAAATCAGTGATACATAGGGTGTTTTTATTCCTGCTTGACCAATAAGCACCAGGCCAATGCTCCACCTGATGCAATGCCAGTGTCATGTCATATGCCGCATCTTGGGGAGGTTTAACAGTTGATGATAGGAGCTAGACTAACAAACATTGCGATAATAACCTTCAAAAAGTACCATAAAAACTCGTTACAGCATCAGGCCAGTGGTTATCGGTCAAACAGAGAAAGAAACACCCTATACTACGTTCACAAAGAAGGGAAAAATGGACTCTAAACGTAATGGCACTTATGATGGCAAAAGAAGTAAGGCAGAGGACTGACACCTGAGAAATACTATTCTACTGCATGGGAAACAAAGACAAAACTGTACCAAGACAGACTCAGAATATTCTGTTTTACATTAATATTATATAATCATATTAGTAAACAGCCCTTTAAGCCAAAATGTCACACGCCTTCACAGTATCAAAGGGAACACCCACTACAAGCTGCTTGGTTAAGAATGCCTTCCTGACTGCTACAGGTATACTAGATAGTCCCTCATGGAGCAGTTTTACTGGAAGCCACATTCAAAGTTCAATAGCAAGTCCCAACTTGCCAGTATACAGACTAGCCTGGAGTAAACAATTTTTTCAGGAATTTACTGTCAGACTTCCCGGGCAACAGCTAGTAGGGGAGAGCAGTCTTTACCTGCTTTTAGGACAGGGATCGCAGCTGGCTCTCCCCATTTAGACAGGAAGGAACTCTGATTCCAACCCACTTCTATATGCTACAGTTCACAAACGTCAGTAACTTACAGAAACAATGGACAGATGTGCAGCCCAGTAGCATGAGTTCACAGAAACAACTCTAAAATGTGGTGCTAAACTTCCTACAGGTTTCTAATATATCAGCAACTAATTGGATGAAGTAGCACTGGGACAGCCTTCTCCCTGTATATTTCTGTTTTCTTGTCAGTATCACTCCACCAATGCTCCATGCTCATTCACAGATCTACTACCTAGGCTGTACAATATTAGCAACTGACAGTGTTCTTAGAAAATACGTTTTAAAAAATCAGCAACTAATCAACTCCACAGAGCAGAGTCATTCACAGTCTTCACACCCAGTTTCTCTAACATCCTCCCATCCATGCCTGTGTCTGCCAAGGGGTTTCTTCGCTTTAAATTTTGAAATAAAATTCTGTAGGTGTTTCTCCCATTCTCTCCAATGTTATGTTATAATCAAATATGAAAATCACGTGTTCTGCGTAATTAAAACTAATAAGTAAATTACAACTGAAAGTAAAGAAACTTACCTCTTTTTGGTTTAGGGAATGTCTCATGCAAATGGAAAACAACTTTGTCCACAAAGTGATTTATCTCAGTGTTATCAGCTCCTCGCACAAACACTTCCCAGTCATGTGTAAAACCTTGTGGTGTGGCCTTCGTTCGAATAGTTGCTTCATGCCCAATTTCAAACAAAACCTGCACACACTGAAAACAGGAAACATTTTTTTTAACCTAATAAAGAGTACACAGTGTTCAAAACATAACTGCAAAACCCATCATAACACAGTCTCCAGTCTTGCAGAATTTAGTTTTGTATATCAGTTTTCCAGCTAAAAGATATGAAGCTTCCACAATGGTAAAGATTCATACCATGGTCTTCTGCATTACAGTAACACAGATTCTTGCAGGAACACAAGCCTGCAAATACAGAGCAGTGACGGCTGAACACGTGTCTGAAATGTTGGTACCAACCTATCAGACCACAGTTTGTCATAACCCAGGAGACAAGAATATGTATCTGCCCTTCATCTTTCACTTCGTCCGGACTGGCTATGTGGCTCATCCAGCCTCCTGCAAAATGGGTACTAGGGACTCTGTCTCTAGGAGTAAAGCAGCCAGCAGGTGAAGGCAGGCACTCACCTCCATCTTGTGCTGAGATGAAGAATGCACGAAGCTACACCTATACTCCCCATTTGCCTTCATGACCTTGAATAATACATCACATATTTAACCTATTTTTGACAGAGTTCTAAATGCACAAAGCCTTCTGTGGTTCAACAATATACTCATTAATACCCTAATTACACTAATTACATTAATCCTGACTTCAATATTACTGATGCAAACAAAGTTTTTATATAATCTTTTTACTACAATTTGAAACAACTGCACCAAGTCTTGTAATATAAGTTTTCTGGATAACACATCTCATACACTCCCGCAATTACCAGGTACTTGCAATCACCGTCAATGCTGGGAAACCAACTTCCTTAATGTTTCCAGTCACTGCAAGAGGATTTTAATGCCATCAAATAAGGTGGGTATATACCATTATTCTGTTATCCTCACTCATAAAAGATGCTTCATTTGCAATACAAATCTTGCAACATTGACTGTACAAGTACCACAGTAACCATATTTAAATGAGGTAAAAATGTAGTCTTCTCCTGGACTGGCTCTCAACAATTAGCTAGGTAGTTCACAGAACAGCCACACCAAAGGGAATACTCTTGAAACCTATTTTTGGTATCTAAGATTTACACAATGCAACACGAAAACATGTTCCTCTTTATTTTCTGTCTGAATTTAATTGATCCCATTGCTGAAATCCCTCACTCAAACCTCATAACCTGTCCTTATTAGAGAGGTCCTAATTTCTTACTGTGGCTTTCTTAAATTGTATCTTGTGACTATTAAAACTTTCGTTTTGCAGATGGAATTTACCATGCCAGTGCTACACAATGCTCAGGAAACAGTAAGCAAAACACCTAGCAACCCAAACTTATGTTTAAATATCAAACAACAGTGTTCAGCTAATAACTAAAAAGCAGGCATCCCATTTTATAAGGAACATCAAAATACCATGAACTAGGTACTTGAAACTTCAAGCTCGAACCTTACTGATCTAAACGCAAGAAAGCACACTTACTATTCTACCACCGACCATAAGACTACAAAAACATACAAATATCTGAGTTAAATTTAAACCTACCGAATATGCCATAGCCCATTCACACCAACACAAACACAACCATTTTTGATCTTCTTTGCTTCATTGCTTTAATATCCACTTTACATTTCACAGAATAACTGTCACACGTTTACCAAGATAACGTTCATATTATTCATTATTCTCAAACACGCTGTTGTTTTAATTCTGCTACACAACCAATTCATTGTACAAATTTCATACTATGTTTACATCTTCATACATAGTCATAACAAACTCTTTGCACATCGCTTTTTATTCTCCGTACGGCACGTATGCCCAGTGATTTGCGGCCCTGTATATTGCATTCGTAATTAAAACACACAAAAGCTATCGGAAACAAATGCCCACATGCCTCTCGCGCATTAAAACAACGAGCCTGATCAAATGCCTACACCCTCCACGACCCCACTTATTGCGACTACCCACACACACAGCCGTTCGTCCATGCTACCAACTTTTGGAAACCAATTTCCTATACCATCTTCTTCCCTGCTTTCTCACCGTTTGTTTTGTTCTGAGATGATATCAGGATCAGTGTTTTCCAGCTTTTTAGTAATGAGTGCTCGTTTGGGTCGTATGACATATTTGGAGGCATACCTCCTGTAATTTATTATAAACGTACGCTCTTTGCACACTTATTATGTTGCAGAGCGAGCAATGCTGTCCTGTTAGGGAACAAATAATGAAATTTTGTTGCCAGTGGTAAATTTATAATAATGAATTTCACGGATACTACAACACATATTTGATCACTCATTTCATGTTCAAGACAGGTAAGGCGGTCCGTTTCGTCTTCTTTCCTTTTTTACCGAGATATGTTTGTTAGTGCCGAAAGTCCCAATTTACACAAACTCATGCCATTTTATTATGTATAATAGCCGACCTCTGAAACCTCGGAAAAACGGCTTAACCAAATAAAACAAGCAGACCTAGGAAACACATTTCTCTCACCGAAAGTGTAGGGAACAAGGACAATTGTCATTACCAGAGGGAAATACATACCTTGGTATCTGGAGGCACTGATTACTGCAGATAAAAGAACGATAGCGGGCTTATGAAATTTGTTTTCGTATAGTATGAGCACTTTACTGAAATATTGCGTTCATATTAACGATATTTTGTTCTATGTACTTATAACACACAGCTTACTCTGCAATACTTATGTAATGTACGAGTATATCGTTTGTGAATAATGGCCATCATTTACTGAAAATATTGCTGTTCCTTTCATGTGTTTGTGTCCTATAAGTGCATTGTGCTTAAACTGTACTTAAGTATTATTCTCCAAAAAATATTTTTGTGGAAACAACGTACCTAATTGCTCTATCTTTACGCACTACGCGTTCTTCAGAAGTTTTATATATTTAATTACAACTTTACATTTTGCCTATTTCTTTAAACTGCAGCAGAAAAATACATGAATGTTATTCAACATGTCTGAATTACATCTACCGAGTGAAGAAATATTGCAATGAAGATGAAACAGAGGTTTATTTTCACATTTCCTGCACACTGGAATGTTACCTTTGAAGATAAAGCTTACATTGGCTTGGTACAGACAAAACCATCTCCAAAATGAGATACACTTTTAAAACCCCTTTAGTGGCTGCCACAGCAGTTAGAGAAGCTGATAACAATGTAAGGGAAAATCATACATAATTCTTCCCTTTGTGTAGTGTGAAATTTATTTTGTTTTGCAGTAACACTAAATCTATTAACATATATTTTCAGGATCATATATTTGAGGCAAGTACTGCTCCGCCAATTGAGCTGACTGCTATCAGAAATGAACATAATCCACGTGTGCAATCAGGGAAGCGTTTACCTTTAAAGATGATCATTTCTGAAATGGCTTCAAGAGAAACAGATATTGTAGAAACAGAACCGGCACATCGGTCTGTACATTCACACTTAGATAATGCAACCCTTCACGCTGCTCCTATTACAAAGAGATGCCCTGGCAGGTACTTCAGTTTCCTCGATTATGTTAGAAATTCGATACATGGTTGGAACAGCCTAAATATATCTGTCCCCACAGGCATCATTCCGTGCTTATTGTGCTATTATGGGTAGGCAACAGCAGTACACATAAGCCTTATTTTACACCCATCTGTTTCACACCCTTTTGTTTAAACACCACCTACCAATTTACAGCAATTCTTAATTTGGGCTCCATTATTTTCAGTTTAATGCCCTTTGCTGGCTGCATTTTGTTATCCAAACCCACTTATTTCTGTCGGGAATATAATTTTTGGTTTATGCCCACTTCAGAAACACAACTGCAGCATGCAACAAGGCCTGGGGTATATGTAATTCTTACTGATGGAGCCAGTAGCATCTAAAATCACATAGTACTTATTGATTTGAGTAACTAGTGACAAATACTCTTGGTATATGGGTTAGGGGTTGTTCATCAACTTGTCATATGAATGATACCCTGCACAGCAGTTGTAAGAAGCATGCTTCATTCAGGAAGGGCCACTTTAGGAATTTTAGACGTTTGTCTGGGTTGCATGGTAGACCTAACACTGAGTAATTATTTTTTCAAGAGACAAGAAGAAATAATTTTAATTCAATTAAAAGAAGTATAATAACAAACATTTGTACTACCTAAAACATTAACGTTACAGTTGGAACCATGGAAAGATTATCCTGTAAGATTCCTTAAAAAGTATAGAAGGCAGGTCATTAGGTATTTGAAGAGTCATGTTTGCACCATACTTACAGTGCTACTCTCTACTATTTAACAGTATTGATTATGTTAAAAAATAATCATACGTTTCAAAATCAATTTTTAGTGTGGCATTTTTATCCCAGCATTTCCTTGCACTGCTACTAACAATTTTAACACTTTATGCAGATATCGTGTGTTATATAAGATGAACCAAACTATTATTGTGGGCCTTTGTTTCAAACTTTGGAATCTTCTCAGAAAAGCTCATGAATGATGTTCTGCCTAAAATATAAGCCTATCAATTTTTTTTTGAGTATGTGCTGAAAGTGTTATTGTGGTTCCTGGTTTAAACTGCTGGACAGACAGAATGCTGTAAGTGCATTGTCATGATGAACCAACAAATGTTCAGCCACTCATTTTCCAGGATGTTTTGGTGGATTTTTACCCACAGACACCACAGAACACCAAAGTAAACACTGCTGGTTATCAGTTTGGTCTGATGGGATGAATTAATAATTCATAGCGCTATCACAGTTTAAAAAAACATCAAATGCTCCGACAATTATTAAAACTTGGCATGCCCTCTCTGGACATCGGTAATGAGGAGACTTCCTGTATAAAGACTGTCCCTTTACTTCTGGCTCATACTCATGAACACAGCTGTTATCTATGTTTCACCCTGGTGTTTTATCACCTGTTTTGTCCTCCGATGAGAACTGTGGGCCATCTTGAACTTATTAAAGTTCATGGCACATATGCAGTTAATTTTCGTTTTGTTCATCCATAGATAAGGACATAAATCAAGCACATGTTCATACATTCCAATAAATATTCCACCAGCTTTTGTAGCTCTTGAATCCTGCCAAAATTTTCATTCGTTCTGCTTGGGTGCATAGTCATCCATAACAGCCATTTGTCATTGAATCTTAAAATCCACTGGTACCTGTATGCCTTCATAAAGCATCTCCAACACCTGTTCATAACACATTACATATTTCAGAGGCTACTTCATCTACCTTGAAACAAAACATGATGCACATTCTTTTTCAATCTGAGTGGTTCAATCACAAAACACTTTGAACATCTTCATTGAACAACTTCATGTATGTCTGGTACACCACACGTGAGAAACATAACGTGCAAAAATATAGTCTATACAACCACGTATGTAGCTGGTGTATTAATTTAAGACTCATTAGGCTTTCTCTCATCAGAAAATATTTGTACGTATATGATGCAAATGTCTTCTAGACTTTTCATGTCGAGAAAGGATGGATATGTAACCAGTATGGATTAGCTGACAGAGTGATGGTCCCCAAAATGGAGTTGTGTAGGGGTTTTTGAAAAAAGAGCCAGCTAACCAACTGTGGGTTACTCCAGTGGGTTACAATTTCTACATTCCAATATTAGGTATGCAAATATCCATTATGCAAATGATCCTCTGTACATGAACTTTCACGAAGTAAATATCAATAACAGTTGCATGAAATTTTTATTTTCAGACGTTTTCCAAAAAAGTCACTTCGTAATCCTGTACATGACCCTGTGAGTCACAGTGAACATACATTCTTTTCTGAAATTTTTAAAGGCCCTGGTAATGAAGCTGCCAGTTTAAATTGCCAAAGAGTCTTTCCTGAGACATTTCATTTTTCAAAAGGACATGAAAGATGTTCTAGATGTGCAGATGTAAAGGAAGTATTTCCACATGGATGTTACTCCACACCATGTGCCAAGTCACGGTTCCATTGTCTTTATGGAAATGAAGTTCTTAACAAAACTGTTAAAAGTGGACTTACTGGACCACAAAGACATCAAGCTGAAAGGGGACAATGGCTGAATAATGATGACAAAGTCCCATATGTAGAAAACTACAAAGACAAAAAGAAATGTGATTATCAGAGTCCATCATCACCTATGCCCAAGCACTTCAATGTAGACGCAAAATATGGATATGATACTGAACACACAAATGATAATGTAAGCCTGCAGCAATACCCACTAGATTATTCTCCAAAAAATACAGGGTCACCGACATTTATAAAACACATGAATGAAAGCACTAATGCAACTAATATTTTGTGTTCACCACTGTCATCCACGTACTCCAGTGTCAAAACTTATTCAGATTGGTCTACAGAAGATGAATATGAACAGGCTAATTATAAAAGGAAACCTGATTCTGAATACACATCAGAGAACCGCTTTTTACATCCTCTGGTAAAGTTTAAGTCAAAACATCAGAAGGCAGAAAATGCTCTGACAGACTTATTATACACTGTGAAGTCAAGAAATGTTTATAATCAGAAGCCAGATTGCAAGTACACTGTACATGATTTAGAGTGTACTACTCCAAATATGGATCAAAGATATTCAACTGAGAATCTGTCACCCACACATGGAAACTGTGATTCAGGTACTTTACATGATGCAGTAGCATTATCAGCAGATCCAATTTGCTGGTATCAAGTCAAGTATACTAGACGGACACAAAGCATTAGGATTTCAACGAAGCTGTCTGGATTGCCAGAATCTGAACCAAGAGACCAAATACATACTGATTTACAACAAGTAGATGGTAGTCCACCATCCGACTGGGATTCTCTTTCACTGAACCATGTAAGAATAGTGTTTTTATCTTACTTATATATTCAGGTTGCACACCATTTCATTAACTTTCAGAGTACAGCAGTTAACTACCTACTTTGACATTTCACAACTCTTGTATTCTGCAGACATTGCATTTGCATATACTGTACAATTATCACAGTCAGTGCCAATTCTATCTCTAAAAAGCATTAACCACTTAGCGTCTATAATGGAGGCAATGCACATAAAATCTGTGAGATAGGAACTGAATTCTTATATTCCTATTTCAGATGAACTGTGGGCTTCAAAGGTAAAGATTTTCAGCTTCATTATTTGTTTCAGGGACTTAATACAGTGCCATACTTATCAAGTCCTGAAGATGAAAGTCACAAGCAGCCAACATCACAGGACTTGGTGTTTACAGATAAACTAAACCAAGCCTAACTACTGGGACATTCAAGAAAGGAAGTTGTACTTTGTGTGCGTGTCTGTGTGTGCGTTCACTTGCACACAGTGTTTATACCATTATTCTGTTCACAGAAAACAAACTTGATTGACTGACTGATTCTTCACAAGCAGTTCAATTCTCTCACTCATAAGATTAATTTTACTTATGTCTCATCATATTAATTTTTATTTAAAATATATCTCAGATTATGTTACCAAACTACTGTTTCATGTACAAAAATAAAGAATTTTCTATTATTATTAAAACTGGACTATGCTTTTTAAACATTTTTACCACACACAGCTGAGGGATCTGGGATACACATATATATACCGGTAAGTTAACATGCTCTTTTATCAGAAACTGATGCCCTAGCAACCCAAGTGAAGTCAGAAAGTGGTTCACCATGGTGAATTTCCAGTTCAAACACAAACAAATACAGCAATCCAACAGCAGGGGATATGTTGTTGAAAAACACAAATGGCAAAACCCACAACCAGGGTCTTATGGGAACATCTGGGTCAGGGCACTACTAAACAGTAAATACATGGAACACCACAATGCCAAGAAGCTAAGAAACTGATTTCAGATAGCCCTGTCCCCAGCAAATCTGAATCCCTCTCTGTAAGTCACCAATATCTTCAATAAGTAACACATATTAAAAACGGGAAATATTACAAAAGACACCACAGTTGTCAAAACTGGATGCAAACAGAAAAATCAGCACACTTGAAATCCATGGATGATAAGGAATTGCTGCATATAAAACTTGTAACTAGAGTAGACTAGAATAGTAACAATAAGCAGCATTTCTGCATGATGGTGCAATCACGATGCTTTTCTTTTTCATAAACTGCACACACCAAAAAATTATTAAATCCTGGGAAATCAACTCTAACATATATTCTGAACTACACTGTTAAGTGAACAATCAAATAATTTCCTTTCATTATTCATCCGAAACAAGACCTCAATACTATAAAAATATAAACTTCATAACCAATGACCAATATGAAACAGCCTTCCTTATACATCAGGTATTCAAACTAGATGATGTGTCATGTGAAATACATAAAAAAAGTTGATTATACTTGACAACCCAAACTTATGTCTGTTCAGCTGAATTTAAGACCTTTTTATGTGAATTTAAGATAACACTAATCACTCCTGGCCTCCCCATTTCTGTAGCATGTAAAAATGGAAAATTGTTCATGTGCATGACACGAAAGCACACAGCAAGAGTGTAGGTATACTTCCAATTATTCTTAACCTTTGCATTAGATGGATTCTGAGTGGTCTGCCTCATGCCTCGGCCTCTTTACCATTGAAGAAAGAGCCCCAGGTACCTTAGCAGACCTCATGGCCAGTCTGGATGTAGCCTACTACACAACAGAAAAATCTGTGCCCCTGCCACGATTTAAACTCTGGACTGTCTAGCCCATACCCCAGTCATTATACCAACCATACCATCCCATCTCCTTCTACACTGCGTCACAGTTGTACCAGATTACAAATGGAAGTATGCAGTGTTTGGTACGTTTTCAGACATGTAGTAATGCACAAGACAGTTTTAAAAATCAGTTCACACAATTTATTATTCTAGATGATCTACAATCTCTTCTGTAAAGAGAAAATTACACTAATACTGAACATATGATACTTCAGGATGACTGTTTTACATACACAAAACAGTCTCACCAACAAAGGCATTGTGTTGGTCAGACATAATATTAAATCATTTATAAATTAATTCAACTGCATATTGAATGTATGGCTCTCAGATTTATAGTGCTAACAGATTTTTTTAGTTTTTCTAACACCCATTTTCACTGCAACATCAGCCATCTAGCAAAACACAGCACAGGCAATGAAGAAATGGCTCTCACAACAATTAAAATTATCACTGAGAATGTGAAGTAGCACGTCCATCTTCATACAATTTAAAACAAAAGCTAGCAATATATCACACAATGGAAATTAATCAGTTACACATGACATGGAATAAGGTTTCAGGTGCATAGTTGAAGTTCTGAAACTTACAACTGAAAAACAGTACACCCATTCCATAATTTTTCCCACTAGTCACTGTATGTTTAATTATGCTGTCAATGACTCAGACTAGCATCAGTCCTAGCAGGTTAGCATAGCAGTAATGCTCCAAACTTGTATTCAGAAGTAAAACAGCAAACATAAAGATGCCTCTGTGCAAACCATGAAGGCACATGGGGGAGTGGAGGTATGGCTTCATGAATTCCTAATCTCTGCACTAGATTGTAAGTGGTCAGCTTCATGCTCCGGCTGTCTTACCATTGAGGAAATAAACCCCAGTACCCACTGAATAACAGGCTGGTTGTGCCCCAGAGCTGGTATGGGTAATTCAGAGAACAGAAAAATGTTTTCTTTCTACTGGCACTTAAAAAAACTTCTTTGGTTACCCAGCCTGTAGCCCAGTCACTATACTGATTCCACTGTCCCAGCTTGGTAAGTGCCTAGGTCAGGTCTCATGTAGGTCACTAGCTCTCTAGGCAGTTAATGTCATGGTTGTCCTCAGTCCCTTCAATCAAATGTCAGGATAGTACATTTTTTAGGCCACTACTGCTTCCTTCCACATCCCTTCCACTTCATCATCCGCCAATTACTTTACCACTGATGCTACACAGTATGAGACACTCACAGCACTGAATAAATAAAATGAAAAATCTACATACCTTAAGAAAAACATAGGTGTTTAGAAAACAGAACAAATCCACTGACCTACGCTTTTCAGTCATCCTTAGTCTAAAATATAGTTTCTGGTACACCATAAACTTAATATGGCCTGTAATTTCTCACTATAATAAGCTCTTGTGAACACAGTAATAGACCTCTGTGTTCCACAAACGCTGGGGATTTCTTGACTACCTGCACAATCATTCTCCTCTCCACAAAATTTCTGCTCAGTGGAGTTAGTACACCTGTGGAACTGCAAAAATAATTTTTAAGCATCACATTATTTGAATAAAATCTTCTCGGGCAACCAGCTGCATTAAAGTGTAGAATTCTTCCAACATTTTTGGGACTGATTCTGTCCCAGAAACAGTGGGAGAATTTTACACTTCAACACAACGGATTGCCTGAGAACATTTTATTGAATATTGTCACTGCGAAAGCTTCAAGGCATATAACATTACTTGAAAATTGAGGTGGGTAAGATAGAAAATGGGTAGTGAATGTGTTGCTCTGTTTCCTGTCATTTACTCTGCACACAAGTCATAAATAACGCATTTCAAAGTACATACAGTTGGAAGTTACACATTCCTGCAGATCATTTTACTTCTACTGTTACGTGTCCACCACTTCCATTGGCATCTGATGTAAATTCCAGCTTGCTGGCATCTATTCCAAATATGCAACCAACTTGCTTTTTTTGTTGCACTGTATCAACCAGTGAAGCATCTCCACATGGATTCTCAAGCAACACAGTTCCCTTCTTGCCATTAAACTCCACGTTGATAAACTTGCAGAAAGGGCCAGAGTTGTTATGACTCAACAACTGTTTCAAATTTTCGCGCTGCTTCTCACCTTTATGATACACATAAAGAACTTGTTTATGTAACTGATTCAGGTCTTGCATAATGGTCTGTTCCAGTCCATTACTGGAAATGGAGAAATCAAAATCTTGACCATACAAACCAAACAGCACGTTGATTTCTTCTCTTATCTGTTCCAATGAGATAACGTTTTCCTGAGATGGATTTTCTAGCAAAATCATGCCACGTACATTCATTCCAAACTTTGGCCATAAACCACACAGCTGAACATTGACATATCTACAGTATGGCTCAATGATGGACGGCTGATGTGTTGATGCTTCTTTTGTACCTCTATCTGAGCACCAGCCTTGGCAAAAGCCATGGGTTATTGCCAAGTTCAATAAAGAACCCTTAAGTTGAAGAGTTTCCTCAATTACCAAAGACAAATTATGCTGGGCTTGTAGTTCTGTCAATGGTCGCAGTGGAACTTTTAATGCATCTTCTATGAAGTCAGCGTGAGACACAGTAACATGTTGCAGATGGCTATCTGGAGGACTCACACTAAAATACACTGTCACTGGGTCTGATGGAACCAGGTGTGCTTTCTTCCTTAATTTCTGAATGCGATTTATCACTTCGCGGGCTATGCCCTCATCTTGCATTGCCTCATCAGCTGCTGTTGCCAACAGTACCAACAAGTCACTGTCACCAAGTGCCTCATATTTCTCTGACAGTTCACTAGCAGTATCACCACTGAAGCTAAACATAATACGGAGATCTGCTGGCTCAATGTTATGTCCTAAAAGTTCCATGTTCCCACTCGTTAGAAACTGTTGCAGCTCTGCATCTGTCAGCGCCTTAATGGCCTGCATCACTGGTTTGAAGTCACCCTTCAGTCGGGCTCCCAAGGTCTTATGATCAGGTTCAGCTCGAAGTGTTACGCCATATTTCTTCTTGTCAGTTGTGATAGTCACACGTCGGACATTCAACTCCTCTAAAATATAACGTTCAGAGGAGGAAATATCTTGCAAACACTGCTCATCCTGATGGATAACAACTACTTCGGGTAGAGGATACTTCATGGGTATGGTTTTGCGGTCCCGTATCACTCTTCCAAGATCAATAACGCTTTGCATGCGTGACACTGCTCTCTCTATATTCTCGTTGATCAAATCACTTCTTGGTTCAGGCAGCATAAGGTAATGCACACTGTCCATTATGACATCAGCTTTCAGAAAGTCACGCAAATTGCGGTACATGTGCTCTGTGAGAAACGGTGTGAATGGGGCCATGACACGTACAACTGAGTACAAGACATGATACAGGGTCAGCAAGGCATGATGGCAATCCTGTACACCACCTTCACCCTTCAGCCTTTTCCTATTCATGCGGACATACCAGTTGGTAAGATTGTCAATGAACTTAACAAGACGTGGCACCACAGTGTACAGCCGATATGCTGCCATTTCTTTTTTCACAAAGGCAAGCAATGACTGAGTGCATGAAAGAATCCAGCAATCCATCAAATTCTGAGAAAATGCATCTAGTGGAACATTTTCATCAAATTCAAATTTGGAAACTTCATCCTCCCTGATTAATCTATCCAGACTCTGAAACAGAAATCGATACGCGTTGTACCATGGAAGGAGAACATCCTTGAGAACTTCTCGTACACCTTCCTCCTTGAAACGCAAGTTCTCTGCACGAACAACTGGAGAAGTTATAAGATACAGTCGTAAAGCATCAGCACCAAACTTCTCTACTACTTCCATTGGATCAGGATAATTCTTCTTTCGTTTAGACATTTTTTGGCCATCTGATGCAAGCACCAGTCCATGCGCAATGAGATTCTTGAAAGGGGGCTTATTAAAAAGTGCTGTTGAAATAACAAGCAAAGTGTAAAACCAACCCCTGGTCTGATCAATACCTTCAGCAACAAAATCAGCTGGAAAAGAGTCTTCAAATTCTTTTGTGTGTTCAAATGGATAGTGCACCTGAGCATATGGCATAGACCCAGATTCAAACCAGCAGTCAAACACTTCAGACACTCTCTGCAATGGCGGTTGGTCTGGTCGCATTGACGGAATAGTCAGGTGGTCAATACTTTCCCTATGTAGGTCATTAACTTTTACACCAGTCAATTCTTGCAACTCTGCAATGCTACCAACACACACTATTTCTTCACCATCTGGTGATATCCATAATGGAATTGGTGTACCCCAGTATCTGTTCCGACTGACTGCCCAGTCTCGAGCGTCACGAATCCAATTACCAAATCGTTTCTCTTTCACAAATTCTGGTACCCAATACGTTTTTTGACTAGATTTAACAAGATCTTTGCTCATCTGTTCAACTCTAACAAACCACGATGGAACGGCCTTATAGATCAGTGGCGTTTCTGAACGCCAACAAAATGGGTAGCTGTGTTTAACTGTTGAACTGTTCACTAGGCGATCAGCTTCCTTCAGCCATTTTATGATGTTCTTATCAGCATCTTTGACATGCTGGCCAATGAAGTCCATAACTGGTGCTGTAAAACAACCACTAGCATCTACTGGACAAATCACATCTTGATCACGGGAAATTATGCCTGCTGCCAAGCATATACGATAATCATCTTCACCAAAATATGGGGCCTGATGAACAACTCCAGTACCTGATTCTTCACTTACATAATCATCTACAAGAACCTGGAATGCTCCTTTTTCTTCCATATGTACAAAATATGGGAACAGTGGTTTGTACCTCTTTCCCTTCAAACTGCTACCCATAAATCCTGACAGAACAGTGTACTGATCTTCCTTTCTGTAAAGTGCTTCCAATCGGCTTTCCATCAAAATGTACACTCTTCCTGAAGCACGATCTTTCACCTTTACATACTTTAAATTTGAATTCACACACAGTGCTAGATTACTAGGCAGGGTCCAAGGTGTTGTAGTCCATGCCAAAAGCTGCGTATCTTCCTCCCCAACAAGAGGAAAACTTACAATCACAGCAGGATCAACCACCTCCTTGTAGTTTTGACCAGATTCAAAGTTGGACAGAGGAGTGTTGCAAGCAGTAGAATATGGCATTACTTTAACGCCGCGGTACACCAGTCCTTTCACAAAGAGTTCCTTAAACACCCACCAGACTGATTCCATGAACCATGGGTACAAAGTTTTGTAGTCATTTTGGAAATCTATCCACCTGCCAAGACGACCAACAATGGTTTCCCACTCTGATGCATATCTCATTACAATCTTGCGACACTCACTGTTATACTTGTCAATTCCCATCTTCGCAACATCTTGTGGTCCTTTAATTCCCAAGGTTTTGTCAATTTCATACTCTACAGGCAAACCATGACAATCCCAACCAAACCTGCGCTCTACGTGGTAACCTTGCTGATGAGCATATCTAGTGACAATATCTTTAATTGTTCCTGCAAGTATATGGCCATAATGAGGAAGTCCAGTTGCAAAGGGTGGTCCATCATAGAAAGAATATCTTGGTTTTCCTTTCGATTGTTTCTGACACGTTTTGAACGCATCCAGCTGCTTCCACAGTTCAATTATTTTCTCTTCCTCTTTAGGAAAATTGATTGTTTCAGGCACCGGTTGTACCATTATCACTATTGCAACCACATAAATAATAACCACACCACCCACAAAAACTTACACCCTTACCACTTCTGACGTAACACGCACATGTGGCACAACTCGCTCGAGCTATACACTGATAGCATGGATTAAAGTATTACACAGATAATTTCCGTTATCCACGACCGCGGATGAAAGGACATAGATGTGACCCAACACCACCTTCACTCTCAGACAAAGCACTCAATCAGGTTGGGTGTTACATGTGTGGCGAGCGCACACACTTACGAAATGCAATTTTAAGTTTTGCACAGTAAACAGAATATAGATGCATTCTGAGAATTTTTTCCGAATAAACTATCAAAAGATATGTTCACACTGTCAACTGTTTACGGCAATTTGTACAAAAGAATAAAAATGTTTACGTTGCCTACCCTTGTAAACACTTGGCTCACGTCACGTTGCCAACAGAAGTGGAAGGAATGTGGGAAAGTTTCTATGAATGTTCATGTATTGTAAATACATAGTATCAATAGGTACTGAAAAGTTGATACGTTATTTAAGTTAGTGATAAATATAATGCCCACGTCGAAGGAATAATTGTAATTTCACATAGTGATGGAAATACTGTTGGTACCGTTTGACTCAAAAATGATGATGATGATATTTTTCGTTGATCGAAGAGGAAAGTGTGATGGGAAAGGAAGTGGTAGTGGGTGAGTCGTTTCAGGCGTTTGGGACCGCAGATAATCTGTTTCACAAATTGGAAAGTGCGTGCAAATGTAAATCTACACTGCCGTTTGGTGGTAACTTATGGAACTGTGTAGCATAACATCGGGGAAAGCAGCCTCCTGCTTTGCTATAACCGCTCCGTCCCCCCTCCCCCCATCCGCGGGTCCGAAATCAAAGTGCCACTAAAAAAAATAACGAACTTCGAAATTATTACAAACAACGTAAATAAATTTATCAGGAAATACTATTTTACATTATATTTTCTCCGACATATTTCTGCTCACATCAAAATATAATGTAAAATAAGGTATATTTATTGCCGAATACATGTATTCAGTTGTTGTGTAACAGTGATAGAATGCACAGAAAATGCAGAATATTGAGATTCAAAATTATAGTCTTCCGAGTTATAGGACTGTGTAGTCTGACTGGTGGGTACCAAGGTTTCGGTCAGGAGATACTGCCTCCATCTACTGAGTGCGTGTGAAGACATACACAGAATGCTCTTCCAAAACATTCACAATCATGTACCGGGCCACATGGTGTCCTAACCCACACCGCATTATGAATTTTCACTGCTGTGAACACCTCAAATCCTGTACACAGAATGTAAAGTACAAGTGAAATGTAGATGGAAATGTCAAGTTGGGAACACTGAAGTACAGGAAGTGCAGTATGTTTTTTAAAGATACAGCATTTAATAGCACATTCTTTTTTCCACCAATCGTACACACTTTTCTCATATTGTGCATCTCTAACAAACTGAGGAAGTGAGCTGGAACACTGCCTAGTTCAAACATTATGAGCATAAATACACAATGGAGGGCCAGGACCACATATGATGAATTTCAAAGTTCTGCTAAAATGATATCACAAGGACAATCACACACTAAAACTACTTATAATTTTTAAAGTTCTTGAAGTAGAAACAAGTGCCTCCATTATACACAACTGTCACCACATCAAATAAATTAAGGACATATGCCATAACCATGATTACATAAATAAAAAACTTCACTTCTGATGGTGATATTTTCTTCACAGTACACAAAACACTAATACACTAAAGCAGCAGCACTTCCCAGTGTTACACAACAGTCAACACACAAAACACCAACAATACAAAGTGTATCACAAAACACCAGTTCCTTCTGAAGTCACTGGGGTCCCAGATGACAGTGTGCACAGACAACAACCACATGGCCATTCTTCATCACTTGCAATAGCATTTTACCGCTTCTGCCTGTGAACAAGTGTACTATTTTAAATGGTAATCCACCTCCTATTGTTCACTCAACAGTTTGTGCTGTGAGCAAAACAACTGATTAACATGTACCCCCCTTTATATAAAGTAAAGCTGTCTCCATGTTTCATTAAGCACCACACAGTGAGGGTATTGAGGGGTGTCAGCCAGATCAGTCCCATCAGGAACATGACACCTTATGTAGCATGATGTTAGTATCTTCCATCCATGTGTAGGCCCCCAAATAATCTCTTCCATTGAGTTATGAACTACAGAAAATGAACTGCTTTCTCTCACATTCAGTTCCTCTGACCTAAAGAGCATATCATTTCTGAAATATCCCATGCATGCTACATGTCCTGCCATTCCTTTCCTTCTCAATTTTGTAGCCTTGACATTATTTGGTGAACACTACATTTTATTACACAGTGTCGTGCATTATCAACCATCATAACACAATTTACATACTTCAGACAATGTGTCCAAGGACTGTGCTGAGGTAAGCATCCCTTAGTTCCTGTGGGAAAATGTTCACCATGACAGCAAAGAATTCCTTCTCTTTGTTAAAGCCAGTTTTATATCCTTCTCCTCTGGTGACTTTTTCTACAAAAAAATATAATGCAGATCACAATGCACTATTTGTACTTAAACAGACAAACAGAAAAATTCTGTAGTAAGGCTGCAATACAGTCACACTTCTCAAACACAAAGTACAAGAAAGACATTCACTAGAACAGTGGCTTCCAAACTTCTTACAGTTTGGTAATTTTGGTCATTTGAGTCACATTGGTCATTCTGGTCATACTGGTGACGTTGGTCACTAGGTTTAGGAATAAGTTATGTTAGGTTATTAATTACTAAATTTATATTAATACTTTTATTTATATATTTATGTAATTATTTACAAATATTTGGTACTTTTGGCACTTTTGACACATTTGGCTGTTTTAGGTCTTTAGGCTTTTAGGTCCTTATGTTCTTAGGTCTTTAGGTTAGGTTACATTGGGTTGAGTTGGTTTGGGTTATTTATTTAATTATTTATACTTACTTATTATTTATTTATTGATTTATTAATTTACTTATTTCTTTATTTCTTTATTGGCAGAAGGTAATGTTGTTGAACAAAATCTTACGACCACAATCTCCTCATTCTTAGGTTTAACTGACAAAAGGCTAAAATGGGGTGCCTCTTGTGGGTATAAGAGCCATGGCTTGAATTTTACACCTCACCTACAACAATTATCTCTGTTTTAGATAAAAATATAAATTTTGTTACAAACCTTGAATTGTGGAATGTGGCTGCAGTCTGTATCAAGAAGGCTGAGCATGACTATCCAGTTGATATCATGTCTGCAATAGTCCCTTGCTGTCAGCACTAACACATGCCATTTCAAAATCTTTGTTCTCAATTGTTTTAAGCAAAAGGCAGAGTACCAAGAGACTGACTCAAAACCAGCACATATGCCACATATATTTGCTGTTCAATTAAAAGCTGATGTGAACACAAATATTGAAGAGTCACAGAAAGTGGCAACAAACTGTCTCAGCAGTACCGCCAACAACATTCCCTCCGAATGAAATCCTTTGGCATTTATTCACATAATTCCAACTAAGAGCACTTGCATTTACTTGGAGTTATAAGAATAATATGCTTAATGCATGGAATATCAACAATATTCAGATCCTATGACCTATTCCTCCAACTCTGACAAACATCTAACAAACTGTCAATGCGATTCCACACACAGCATCGCCTTCTTGCAAAGCAAGCAGTTGCCCAACAATAAAATAGGTTCCAAAGTTACATAGAGAATAAGCATTTATTCTGGGTTTACAAGGACCCTAAGCCAGATCAACCCCATCAGCAAAATTACACTTTATGAAAGATGATGTTATTACCTTCCATGTCTAGGCTTCCCAAATAATTTCTTATATTCAGTTGTCAACAACGAACTGTGTCCTAATGTCTCTTCCATTCAGTTTCTTTACCGTACACAGTATATAATTTCCGAAACCGCATGCATGCCACATACCTTACCAATCCTATCCTTCTTAGTTTTGTAATCTTGACATTACTTGGTGAACAGTACATTTTATTATGCTGTGTAGTGCATTATCAAACTTAATAACACAATGCACATATTAGTAGGATAAT
The DNA here is from genome assembly GCA_013340265.1 of Coptotermes formosanus. Classification (NCBI taxonomy): domain Eukaryota; kingdom Metazoa; phylum Arthropoda; class Insecta; order Blattodea; family Rhinotermitidae; genus Coptotermes; species Coptotermes formosanus. Next base: position 1,323,586 of record BLKM01000725.1, on the reverse strand, counting down.
AATACTATGGTAATATTAGAATCTACCTCAAAACTAAGAAAGGAGGTCATGAAATGGATTCATCTGTCTCAGGATGGGAGGCAGCAGCACAAACTTTTGAATACAGTATGGAATCATCATTATCTACCAAATGCAGGAAATGTCGTGACTACCAGAATAAATCTTAAATTCTCAAGATCAACTCTGCTCCACATAGTCAGTTGGCCAGCCAGCCAGTTATTTGGTTGGTTGCTAATAATAACAGAGAACCATACAATAAATTCCTAGACTCATCTTTTTCTACTTTAAAGAATGTGAAATAATGGGACTAAAGGTTGACGCAGACACTGTTCTTCCATTTGTTAGGAAATTCGACTACATGTTTCCAGAAGTACCCCAAACATAGTAGTCATAACCTTGCCTACCAAGCTTGGTATTCAGTTTCTTTGTTGAAGCAAAAATTGAAATACAATGTATTTTGATTTAGTTATGTGGATGAACAAAAAGAAGCTGTCAAATAAGAAAGTGGATTTTATTTTATCAATGCATGGCTCTAGCCTCAGATTCAGGCTAAAGTGAGGGGTCCAAAAGCCTGTCTGTCTGGCCCACTACTATGCAGACCCGAACTTTTATTACTTCCTAAATACCGGGTAATCAAATAGAGAATCCAATAGGCTGGTTGTGTGACTTGCAGAGCAAACAAGACAAATGCATGCTGGATTTTGGTGAAGAATCTTGAAAGAAATGTATCAATTGGAACACTGGCGCAGACAAGACGATAATGCTGAATTGGGCCTTAAAGAAATAGGATAGAAGGATGTGGGCTGTACCCCTTTGGCTCAGAATAGGACCAGTGTTTGGCTGTTGTAACACAGTAATGCAATTTCAGGTTCCATAAAATGCAGGGAATTTCTCGACCAGCTAAGCAAAAATTAGTTTCTCGTGACAGGCTTTGCTTCCTGGAGGTGGTCAGTCAGTTTGATGCATCTTAATAGGTGTATTTAGATGGAGTATTTCGGCCCTCGAAGATGAGATCACGTCAAGAAATTTCTTCTAATATGAATATAGAAGCAGAATGTTCCTTCGTAATCCTAGTACTACGAACTACACGTCGTCATGCCCCAGAATACCGTACTTGATTAGAGCACCATCTTGAACAGCTCCGTCTCACACCGGTATTTCTTAACAAATAGTGGAGCTCTGTCGCAAGCGTGGTTTCCAAGAATACCGCATCCGTGAATGCGCGATGCGTGATTAAGCTTGCGGGAAGATGATTTTTAACATGCATGACAGCGTCATTTTCATTGCAGTGTTTGTGTAACTGAAAAGCCCTCGTCAAGCCTAGGGAGATTCCAGGATTTTGAAGTTAATGGAAGAGGAGGAAGGCAAAAGCCATATGTGTGTGTGTGGGAATTAGATTCAGGTTGTCACTTCAACAGTGAGCATGCTGTGGCATCATCTCCCTCATATTACGAACCCGTAATTTTATCCTGCCATATTAAGTTTTATGGCCCAACGGTATAGGGCAGAATATATTCTCACTAAATTATTTACAAATGTTCCACCAAAATATCGTAAATTTCCTTATAGCCCTTCGACGAAACTCATTCTCACCAACATTTCTGCGTGGCACGCAGAAGTCTACTGGAAGGCAACTATCACGTGACACGATCAGCGATAATTCATGCGTGATTATTTTAAAATCAGGCGCGCACATTTTAACAAACCACAAACATACAGTACCAATGAGTAACTTATGCGCGATCAAGAAACAGCCCATCACGCGTCACGCATTTACGGATGCGTGGTTGTTGAAAAAAGAAGGCTGAATGGTGGGGCTTTCAGGAACAGTTTCGCGAGTTGTTTATTTTAAAGCGGATCATCGCTACAGTAGGCGCTATACGGTTTATTTTCGAACTCGGGCAAGAACATGAGAGGAACGTCTGGATATTCTTTCTTGGAACATCAAAATTTTGTCAAATAGGAAGCTCCACTGCCGTAACTTACAAGGTAAAATTCCGCCGTTAAACATAAAGTATATTGCCAGGTACGAGAAAAGAAAGTAAACACTGTGCAGTTAAACCTTAGAAACGGAAAACACAATACACAGAAATTGTTATAAACTATTTATACTGCGGAGTCAAATCCAGAAATGACTGGTTAGCTTGTCACATTACCTTGGAAGCACTCTTAACAGAAGATGAGTGCGGTACGCCAAAGGCGGGACGGATTAGCAATCGTCATTCGCATGCCGGCAGGGGCAGATATTCGCCTCATCGCCACAAGCATCTTTACTGGCTCCTTCCCCAGAAACACGGCAGCGGATCAGCAACGCCGACCCCTCGCTGCCATGTAGCGCCCGGTGTGGTTGGAAACTCAGTTCTTTCAAACTTCTTTACGGCCTTTACCTCGTCTTAAAAAGAGAATCTTAAAACAAGAGAATGCTTTAAGAAGATATCAAAATATGTGTACACTAAATCACTGTAATAAGAAAGCAGATATACGTAGCACTCAAGTGCACGTGTACCTTGTTGCATAAATATACATCTTGGAGTTGCTTAGAAAAATGTAACTAAATTGTTAAAAATTAACGTTGAGAACATAAGGCTGAAACACTGCCTTCAGGGAAAAGAATGGATTAGATACACATTAATCACGCTTTAGGCATATGTGGCTGTTACTTTACGTTAAATAATTTTGGTAGAGGACACTGTTGGGAATTGTTGAATTGGAAGATCAAAATGTAAATAGGAATATAAAAGCTGGATCTTACGGAGATGCGAAATTTATAACTTAATTTCTCCTCCTGCCTTAATGTTTGCCCCAGATTCAAATTTGAAAAGAGGCGTAATATTTTTTATGTGGAATGTAATGAGGTGGCAGGTTATACAATGGACAAATTTTTAGACACACATTTGTTAGTTTCTCAGTAAAATGCAAGACAGTGGCGCTTCGTTAATATGAAGGACTTTAAAGTTAACATTTGCAATAAACGCATCCTGTTTGGCCAAGGAACGGTGCATTCCCAAAACTGGTAAGTCTGAAAAATATATACATTCTTGGAGAACAGTTTTTAAACGGAACTAAGGGCTTGCTTAAATTACGTCCTGGAAGAAAAACACTATTCTGGGATGTTTTGACTATTCTGGGATCAAAGGTCATAGTTCCTTTTGTGTAGGCGTATTCGTGAAACGTCTTTAGTTTCATCTCCATTCAAGTGCGGCAGAAAGCAGGTGACGTAAAACGGGCACCAATTCCACGAATTTATTACTCTGTTTCGAATTCGGCTTAGAAATCCCAAAATTTAACAAATACAGTTACTGTATTTTTACTGCAATATCATTTTTATCTGTGATCCCCGGTTTTCAAATTTTGTGTGACCTGCATTTAAGCACCTTGTGGTTATGCAGCCATTTCAGCGGTACAGGCCTACAGATATTCTGCAGCAGAGCGGTGAGAACTTCATACTCCTCTTGACTTTTCTCTCTGACTTCGCTTTCAGCAAATGTCACACGAGAGATTGCTCAGATATTCGAAATTCCACTTTACAAAACTTGAAATTTTTTGTGGGGAGAGGGGTTGAAATATTCGTTGTGTCTTGAGTATGACAATTTTCAGCTCATCCTTGTACCTGGTAATATCTTAAAATGGCGGACTGACAGCCAAGAAGAATAGAAAGATATAGACCCAGCATTCAATCTGACGATGATTACAGAACTTGGGAATACGACAAGTGCGTTATTCGTTATTCTACTGAGCTTTTATACACAGTCTCCGGTCTGATTTATCAAAGAATCGTAGGAACTATCAAATGCAGAAAAGAAGACATAAATTTAATATTCCTTTTAATTCCCGAGCTTCTATCTCGTACATGTGTAAACAAATACGAGTAAATGTGTATGTACTGTGTTTGTATTGCATTCCCATCTAACTAGGTACAACCAAGGATTTAATACGGCCTACAAGAACAGTGGTAGATATCTGAACAAATTATTTTTATTAGAATGGATATTGTAAATCCAAAATTCAATCAAAATGCTTTCACGAAGGTTAACTAATGACACGAATATAACGAGCCCCCTTTATATTATTCGAAGCAGTCAAATTTGTGTGGCAGGTGGTACTTGGAATGGAAGAACTGGATGAACGAAGACTGTGCACAAAACGTGGTAATATTAATTCCCAAGGGGCTGCAAATTCCGTAGTATTTTTAATATTTGTCGGAAAAATATGAATCTTCAGGTAGGGTTTCGTGTAAAACTCAGATTGACGGTGTTAAATGACAAATATTAAATTTACCTGAACACGTACGTTCAGCGCGAATCATTACATAAACTTATAGAAGCACAAATGTTGCAAGCAACGCAAATCAAATATGTCACCCTGCAATAATAACAGCATAAATGTGACGCAATATACAAAATGACAAAAATTTTTGTAAGTAATAACGACAATATTTCGGGGATGCACCTTTCCTTGTTTCACCCGCTCGCCACGGTGAGGCACAGGATATGAGCGGGACCTGAAAAGAGACAAAAAAAAAAAAAGAAAGAAAAAGAACACAGTTAGTAAAAACAGTAACACGTACAGTCCGGGAACAATTGAAAACCGCAATAAGTACAGTCCGCAAATAAGAAACTTGGAAATGCTGAAAACTTACCTGTGCTGTCCGTGTTCTTGTACTGCAGTTCTTTCATCTTCTTGTATGTATAGTTCTTACCTGCACTGTCCGTGTTCTTGTACTTCATTTTTGTTCATCTTCTTGTATGTATAGCTCTTGCTTCGGTACGCCACGCACAAATATTCATGGAAAATGTATGCGTGAATGAGTGCTTTGTATTCTTGGTTCATTAGATATGTAATCCTTTTCAGAAAAGGATCACGCAATGACCATTTAAGTACAAAGGCACATCGTCGACTGTTGCGGATGAAAACAAACACACGGTATAACGAAGCGAAAATTATCGTTTCCAGACACAGTTGCGGTTACTCGTCGGGAAAATGAAAAATCGATATATTCTTGGGTTTAAAGCGCAACGTGCGTCTATTGCCTTGAAACGGCTGTTCTTTCAGTACGCGTGACGGCAGCGTCAACAAAAAAAGTCTTCTTCTTCTTCTGCTTCGTCTTCTTCTTCTTCTTCTTCTTCTTCTTCTTCTTCTATTGAAACCTTAAAATCAAACATACCATATTCGAAGGACGCTACATTCATTCCGGAAATCAAACGCCAACACAAACACAGTCCAGTCAACTACGTTCCGATTCTATGCTTTCAGTCTTATGGAAGAAATTCGCGCCTGTTATAGGAAACCTGCCGAGTGTAACGCAGCCTGGTGACTATTCAGAGAAACGTCCAACGCCAGTCAATTCATTCGCATTCTAATATGGTCGCTTGTTCAACGCTACAGATTATATCAGTTATATTTTGTGTATTTCAAAACATGACGCCGAAGACGATAATTCAGTGACTTTAGAGGCGCCTGAAATGTAAGGGCTACCAATGCGCTTTCACTCCTCCATTCGTAACGACACACGACCAACCTTCAGTTCTTATCCATCGATGCCCTCCACGTTGTTGGTCCTCGGTATCCGGGACCTACCTTTGGTTTGTCCCTTGATGGCTGCTCCAGATGTTGAACCGTGCGATGCTGTATACAACGCATTCACACCACATTCACACAAGCGTACCTAACAAATGAATGTATGAGTATCTGTAACGTTACGGTTTGCGTGTTGCTCCTTTCCACTTGGTCCTGGGTTCGAAGTTCTGCTCCGGATGACTGCTGCTGCCATCCTTGGATTGTTGCAAACGTTGACACAATCACAGCACTTGCAACAGTACCACTATCACTGCCACTATCACTAGCACTAGCACTAGCACTAGCACTTAGGAGGTCGTTGCAATCGCTTTCATACTCACATCACACGTAATTAGACATTGAACGATCAAAACCAACACCAAGTTTATAACGTTCCACTAGAAAAAAATCTAATCACTGAAAAAAAACACTATTCAAGACCACGAATTTAATATATTTTAAAAATATGTGGTATAAGAATTTTCATTCACTGCACAAACACTCTCGTAAACGTAAGAATTTTTATATTCGGTCCCCCAACACGCCCGAAAATAAACAAGACCGAAAATTTGAAACTCCACGAAATTAAACCACAGGTTAGCTGCCGGATGAGCGTACGCCTTCCTGAAATGTTAACGTGATAGCCTCCAATAGCAAATGATTTCAAGAAACGCTGGTGTCTGTCGAAATTTATTGTCACAGACTCTTTGACAATTAATACTGAACTCAAATTTAAAACACGTTCAGTTGCTAGCAGGTGATTCTTGTATTAATTTTGTGCATTAACGAATAAATCTTACAGGTTCTAATTTCAACCTTGTATGAAATCATTATAAGTGAGTTCAGTGGATTAATTACAGTCACCAACAATCGCCAGGTGTTACATAAATATCGGTGTTAATTAGAAACTCTAACAACATTTTACTCCATGAAAATAAGCTGTTGAGAAAAACGCGTCGTAGTTCTACAAAATGAGGTTAAGAGAATGGAGTAAATTACGTTTACATGAACATCGTTGAGATGAGCCAAAATCAAATGATTTTCTTTCACCCGACAGTACTTCTCGAATCTTAAACACGATAAGCATAGAGAATTCTGTGAGGAGAACTAGTCAGAAGTGGCTATTTTAAACTAACGGATCGTAAATTTAAAACGGAACAAGATAGCGACAATGTGAACTGGACTTAACTTGCTCAACCTGATAAATGTGTGATTTACACGTTTGGTGTTTACCTATAGTTTCTTACTTCTACGCACCGATTAGGGAAATGTCCTATCAGGAAATGTGACGCAATTTGTTAATGCACCAGTATTTATAACGCTGTAAACCTTAAATAATTCCACGGCAAATTAACTGAAAATAATTTCTTATTGCCGGGTCATGAACCCCATTTATCATCAAAATATTCTAATATGTAATTTGTAAAAGTATTTAATCCCCCTATTCCAGGGCATGAAGCCCCTTACATAACAATGTATTCTACAATACAGTTATGGAAATATTTAACCCTCCTCTTTCCGGATATGAAGCCACAACTACATTCATATACTTCAAAATGCTACCTAAATAAATATTTAAACGTCCCATCCCGGACATGAAGACCTTCCTTCATCAATATATTCTACAATATAGTTTATATAAATATTTAACCCTCCTATTCCCGGGGCATGAAGCCCCTCACACATCAATATATTTCACAATACACTTACTGAAATATTTAACCCTCCTATTCCCGGCGCATGAAGCCCCTCCTACGTCGATATATTTCGCAATACACTTTATAAAAATATTTAACCTTCCTATTCCCGGGGAACGAATCCCCTACTATAAAATATATTTTACAGTACACTTACGGAAATATTTAACCCTCCTGTTCCCGGCGCATGAAGCCCCTACTATAAAATATATTCTGCAATACACTTACGAAAATATTTAACCCTCCTATTCCCGGGGCATGAAGCCCCTACTACATCAATATATTTCACAATACACTTTATAAAAATAATTAACGCTCCTATTCCCGGGGCATGAAGCCCAGTACATTCTACAATACACTAACAGATATATTTAACCCTCCTGTTCCCAGGGCATGGAGCCCCTCCTACATCAATATATTTCACAATATATTTTATAAAAATACTTAACCCTCCTATTCCCGGGGCATGAAGCCACTGCTACATCAATATCTTTCACAATACACTTTATAAAAATATTTAACCCTCCTATTCCCGGGGCATGAAGCCCCTCCTACATCAATACATTTCACAATACACTTTATAAAAATACTTAACCCTCTTATTCCCGGGGCATGAAGCCCCTCTTAATTCAGTATATTCTACAATACACTTACGGAAATATTTAACCCTCCTATTCCCAGGGCATGAAGCCGCTCCAATAAAATATATGCTACAATACACTTACGGAAATATTTAACGCTCCTATTCCCCGGGCATGAAGCCCCTCCTCTAAAATATATTCTATAATACATTTACGGAAATATTTAACCCTCCTATTCCCGGCGCACTGAGCCCCTCCTACGTCAATATATTTCGCAATAAACTTTATAAAAATATTTAACCCTCCCATTCCCAGGGCATGAAGCCCCTCCTATAAAATATATTCTAAAATACACTTACGGAAATATTTAACCCTCCTATTCCCGGGGCACGAAGCCCCTCCTAGATCAACATATTTCACAATACACTTTATAAAAATAATTAACCCTCTTATTCCCGGGGCATGAAGCCCCTCTTAATTCAGTATATTCTACAATACACTTACGGAAATATTTAACCCTCCTATTCCCAGGGCATGAAGCCGCTCCAATAAAATATATTCTACAATACACTTACAGAAATATTTAACCCTCCTGTTCCCGGGGCATGGAGCCCCTCGTACATCAATATATTTCACAATACACTTTATAAAAATACTTAACCTTCCTATTCCCGGGGCATGAATCCCCTCCTATAAAATATATTCTATAATACACTTACAGAAACATTTAACCCTCCTATTTCCGGCGCATGAACCCCCTACGACGTCAATCTACAAGTATTTCACAATACACTTTATAAAAATACTTAACCCTCTTATTCCCGGCGCATGAAGCCCCTACGACGTCAATATACAATTATTTCACAATACACTTTACTTAACCCTCCTATTCCCGGGGCATGAAGCCCCTCCTACGTCAATATATTTCACAATACACTTTATAAAAATACTTAACCCTCCTATTCCCGGGGCATGAAGCCCCTCTTAATTCAGTATATTCTACAATACACTTACGGAAATATTTAACCCCCCTATTCCCGGGGCATGAAGCCCCTCCTACATCAATATATTTCACAATACACTTTATAAAAATACTTAACCCTCCTACTCCCGGGGCATGAAGCCCCTCCTCTAAAATATATTCTACAATACACTTACGGAAATATTTAACCCTCCTATTCCCGGGGCATGAAGCCCCTCCTACATCAATATATTTCACAATATACTTTATAAAAATACTTAACCCTGCTATTCCCGGGGCATGAAGCTCCTCTTAATTCAGTATATTCTACAATACATTTACGGGAATATTTAACCCTCCTATTCCCAGGGCATGAAGCCCCTCCAATAAAATATATTCTATATTACACTTGCGGAAATATTTAACCCTGCTATTCCCGGCGCACTAAGCCCCTCCTACGTCAACATATTTCGCAGTACACTTTATAAAAATATTTAAACCTCCTATTCCCGGGGCATGGAGCCCCTCTTAATTTAATATATTCTACAATACACTTACAGAAATATTTAAGTCTCCTATTCCGAGGCATGAAGCCCCTCTTACATGTATATATTCTACAATGGACTTACGAGAATATTTAACAATCTTATTACCGTGGCTTGAAACCCCTCCTTCATCCGTATATTTCACAATACACCTTACATAAATATTCAACCCTCTTCTTCCCGTTCATGAAGCCACTTCTACTTACGGTAATACTTAACCCTCCTAGTGACGAGGCTTGAAGCCCCTCCTACATCAATATATTCTACAGGACACTTAAGGAAGTATTTAACTATCCTATTGCCGGGCATGAAGCCCCTTCTCGAACAATGCATTTCAAAATACACGTTATATAAGCACTGACCCCTCACTGAATCCTCCTATTCACGGAAATAGAGCTGCTGATACATCAGTATATCCTGCAACATAATTTACAAAATTATGAAATATATAGGGACTCGAGCAACATTACGCTATCGTTGTATTGGCAGGGTAAAAATGGATATTTCTTTCTGTCCAAGCCTCACGCAGAAGTATGTATCTCTACGCACTGTCGTTACACAAATAATTATTTTCCCATTGACCCTTATTTTATCATTTTGAACCACAAGTCTTTCCTATAAATACAGCTGAATACTTGTCAAAACCTGCAAAACAACAGAATATTTGACCTCTTTCAACGTACAAGTATTTGCCCTCGCTTGTTTTGATCCAAAAAATATTACCCGCTGTTTTTCTACCTTTAAAAACGCAGCTTGAACAAAAGTAAATATCATGTGATTCAACAGCCAGTCCCTTCCTTCAATGAAGGTTATTCTGATTGGGGAGAATGATGGGCCAATTCCACGAAAGGTGAAACTGTAAGTTCAGACAAAACTTTGTCTGGAAAACGTCGTGCTGAACAACACTGGCAGACAAAACGTGATATTTCAGGTAAGGTCGTGGTGGAGTAAACGTGATTAAAGTGACTCAGGTTGGGAATAATGATACATTTTATGACGCTGAAATTTTGTAGATTCATTGATGAAAATGCGAAAAATAGCAGAGCAATAAATTAGCCTGACAGGGCACTGGTATTAGATTAATATTATGCTGACAGTCTATTGTGGAAATGCTGGCGACGAGAATCGTTTCCAAATTGTGAATGGCCAACGCCTTATTCATATACACATACATTTCTACCTCCATGCCCCACATTCTGCAACGATGATACGACTTATCTTGCATTCGTTAATTCTTCATTACGAATAAAAAATGAATGCGTTATGTGGAGATCACACTTGTCTACCTGCCCGTCTGTCTGTGGCCTAATTCCTCAGACTAAACAGTTCCTGGGATTTTCATGAAACTTCGCTTGTATCGTAATACCGTGTGACATTTTGAGAGTAAACTATGCCTGGCAAAGCCTACGTACTACTGTACATCATGGGGTACACGATTTGCAATCTTGTTGCTAATAATTTTATCACATATGTGAAGTGTATGACCATATATACAGTGCTGTTTTTATTTACCATCCACGAAACCTTAATGGGCCAACTGGTAAGATTTAAAAGACAGTAATGTAAAGTAAGCTCTGTTGTGCCAAAAATGAAATTTGAACCAGCGTAACAAATCAGATAGGGCGTAGTCAAATATTCACTTAAAGTATAAAAAAAATACATAATATATTTTCCGAATTAGAATCGAGAGAAAAATGCTGTATAGCCTGTGTAATTGATACCGGTTGGCAATGGATGCATGTGGATGTACAGATCGCGTTAATTTAGCATGTGCCGGCCATGCAGAAAGGACATACAAAACCCACAACCACAAGAAAGAAGTGAAGTGTTAGTTCTTTCAGTGTGTTAGTAGAGAGAACTAAGGAGAAGTGATCTGTGCCATTCATATGCATGTTGTCAACGTATAGAAATCGCAAATCTTGAAGTCTGTATTTAGCAAATCCTGTAAAACTCACGTACCATTATTCGCAGAATGGATAAATTACACACATAGGATTATGGTGATTATATCAAAATACGCATGTCTATACAACTTGCTGGACGCCCTGTCAGCTAGAGTAGGCATGATATTCTGATGTTATGAACACATGCGACCTAAACGGTTGTCACCTAACTTGATTTAGAAGACTTTCTTGCGTAATAATCTCCAAATTGAACAACCTCTTACATTACCAAGTACCGGTAATTAACTAAAAATGAAATACTTTTTTATTTACTCAAGATCTGTTCGGTTGTTTGCTCTAAAGAACTGGCCAGAAATACAATTCCCAGTAACAGATTTAATGACATAGGAAACGCATTCAGATACTTAATGTTTCAACGGCACAAAATATCTCCAGAATATCATTTAGTCTAATGACATAACGGCATTCTGGTGTATCAAGTAGCATTGAGGTACGGCAGCAACACATAAAACGCAATAAACATGAGCTAAAACCTGTTTCATTACACCACGGGAATTCTATGCAGAGGACGCAGCAGTGCTTTATGTCATACGTCGCCACAGAAAGCCACCAGAAAGAACAGACTAAAAATGAGTTGGCGACGGTTACAAAACGGGACGCAGAGAGTTAGATTATGTTGTGCACGGTCAGCATCTAGCCACCTGGGCTTACGCTAGATAAGGAAAACGGCAATGCGTGTGCAAGTGGGACTAACGTACGGCGAGCGTCGAAGAAGAGGGACGGCAAAGGCTGCAGTGACGTATATTGGCTAGTGTCGTGACATTAAAGTGGAACATACGAGCAGATCTGTAAAAGTTATCAGCTACGGAACCTTTAAATTTGAGAAACGGATATTCCAAGCAGGATACGTCATCGTTGATTAAAAATGTAAAATGGATTTCAAATATTGCTAAGAATGGCTTTCACTATTCTACACTTAAACAGAATAGCTAGTGTAACAACATGTAAAGGTATCAAATTAATAACCAGTACGTTACTAACTACCCCCCACCCACCCATCCACCTACCTACCTACCTACCTACCCACCCACCCACGCAACTAACTAACTAACTAACTGCTCCATAGAGCATCGCCCTTCCTGAGAAGGTAAGAGTTCCAAAGCTAGTCCAAGAAATTCCCCGCATTTTATGGAACCCAGACTTTCATTACGACATTCATACCTGTCACTGTCCTCAGCCAGATCAATCCAGTCCGTGCATCCCCAACGCACTTCTTTAAGACTCATTTTAACATTACTCCATCTAAGCCTGCGTCTTCCAAGTGGTCTCTTTCCCTCGGGTTTACCCACCGAAACCCCGTGTGCAACTATCCCCTCCCCCATACGTGCTACATGACCCGTCCAACTCATTCTTCTTGATTTGATCACTCGACTAATATTCGGTGAAGAAATTCTTAACTTAGAGTGCTGCAAATTCTAATAATAATAATAATAAATGGTAAAGTTATCCCATACATGCCATGAAGGCACAGACGGAAAGTAGAAGTACAGCTCCGCACAATCTCGACTTCGGCGCTAGATGGAAGTCGAGTACTAAGCTAATACTAATACTAATAATACTAATGCTAGTACTAATACTAGTAATAATGTCGAATGTCCCACAGAGTAATACCAAATCAAACCAAAAATTTATTTGTTGAATCAAATTAAACAGAATGCTGCATCCGCTAACATCAGGGTTTCTTCCAGTATTCAGCAAGTACACCTACGTTTACAAAAAATATTACTTAATAAACAACTTGTTGCCCACCACCCATATTTCCCATTCTACTTGTAATTCAGTATGCTCTTGTGCTTTTAGGCCCATTGATACAAAAAATATATAACATAATAATGAAGCCCGAATTTTTCTCGTACGTTTAACTAAATCAGTTACCTAAAAAAGCAAACACATAACCCTTCCACTTCCGCTTCTTCTATGTACGTCATAAAATTCATAACTCAAGTAACAGTAGTAGTTGCAGTAGGGGTATACCTCCTCTTATTCGTAACCTCCGCACTACGTGGAGGTGAGTCTTGCCTACATAAACCTACAAAAATTACTAAAACTTTTCCGGCCTACTTAAATTTGAAATGTTTTTGTGTTCTTGGATTTATCACCTAGAATACTGAAGCAATTTAACAATAAAATCTTACAGTGATGGGGTCTACACTTTTTTCCATGCGTTCGATTAAATAATTTACTTACATAAACAAACCCCATAGACCCACTGTTTTCACTTCTTCAAGTAAGTACCTCATAAAATTTGGGCTTAAGTCAAATATTACGCTTGATAATTATGTTTCAAAAAATCCTGTCAAGAAATTCTAAAATATCAGATAATAAATTAATATTCGAGTAAGTAATACGTTTTATCAGTACAATGTACGTGTGAAGAATTGATGGTAATATACTATAAAACATTATCGCAAACGAACAAAATGAATTCACGAATTGAATTTATACGTACGTTTCATTTTGTATGGATGCTACTCTCGGCCGAAGAAAGCCATGACGAATCTGGATAATAATACATCAATAGGTCCCCTGTCAGGATTCGAACTGGTTGCCTGCCAAATACTAGTCAGCAACATAATTACAGCGTGTAACTTGTTCTTTCCACACAATTTGTAAATATCTTTCTAAAGAACAGTGTACATTTGTTCACGTCTTCCTACTGTAAGTAACCAAAATGGCCACCACTCTTTCAGAACCTGCACCAGTCGTTGGCGTATAAATACATTACGAAAGTTACAGATGCATATTCAGAGTAAAATACAACGAAAATAAAGTTTCTTACCTAATATTTCGAGTGCAATTATACCAGCAACAATTAAGAATTAAAGTGTGACTAGCAAAACGTTTAACTTTAAATACGTAATTGTAAAATTCAAGGTAAATTTCTGTGTTCTACACCCTGACAACGAAGTCACTACGTGTTAATTTCTGAACTTCGAAAACCGCCTAAATAATATTAATATCACAATATAACAAGTTTCTGTTGGTTTACAAGTGCTTTTAAAGTAAATTAATACAAAATCATATATACCTGCTGAATAGCAACAACAGCACACTGTATTGCCTCGGCAACTACCCCTCTACAATAAGCACTGTTGCAACTGGGAAGGCTACCGCCAGGAGGGGAAGACACGACCGCCCTCAACGAATGTCAACGAACCTCTGGTCGGGTTTTCGCGTAAACCGTGTTTAAGTACATATGCACTGATCAAATGCCTGGCAGGTGGCAATATCAAATCTGAAATCAAGCCGTGTAGGAACGCACAAAGTAGTTCACAACTTGTAATTACGAATCGAAATAAATATGTAAAACGTAAAGACATTTCAATTTTTTTCTGACAGTCCACGAAATGAGGAAAATGTCTTCTCCCCCTCGGATCTATCAAAAGTCGGAATTCTGCCTTTTCGAATAAAATGTTATGTAACCTGCAGTTGTGTGGGACAGCAGTGATACCAATGGGAGTGTTTCGGGTTGCAGAGCAAAGGGGCACATGAACGTTTGGACACACAAAAACTGGTAGGGTTATTGGCGGTAAACCGTGTTAAGTACATATGCACTGATCAAATGTATGGCACGTGTCAAGGTCAGATCTGAACTCAACGGCGGGCAGAATGCAAAAAATAGTTCACAACTTGTAATTATAAATTGAAATAAATATATAAACGGTAAATATATCCCAAATTTATTCTGACAGTCCACGAAACGAGAAAATGTTTTTTTTCCCCCTCGGATCTATCAAATGTCGGAATTTTACCACTTCAAATAAAATGTTATATAGCCTGCAGTTTTTTTGGGAGAGTAGCGAACTGTGTTACCGACGGGAGTGTTTCGGGTTGCAGAAGAAAGGGGTACAGTGATGTTTGGAAACACACAAACTGGTTGTATTTTTCTTTCATATGCTCCTGATTTTCCGAAGGAAGTGGCCAGGATTCACTCAATGAGATAATTCATCTACATAATACATAAAACACCAGTTCATACTTCCAAATAAACAAAACAGACTCCATTACAAAAATCAGCCTGTTAGTGGCTCTTAGGAAAATAATAGCTGCATACTATAATAATTGTACGAAATGCACAAATACATTATACAGACAAAATAAAGAGCTTTTTAATATTGGAGGAACAAGTAAAAATATTTACCAGTCTTTACTAAAGCCTCAAATAATTAAAGAGTCGATGCATAACATAGGCTTTGGACGTTCCTCGCGGTTGACTCCATGACGACTGTTCTTCTGGGATACGACGCCCCACCAATGAGTAATTGCAACCCAGAATTTTGAGGCAACATAGTGTGCTCATCTCCAAGGGTCAAAATTTTGACCAATGAAGAAATTTACCAACATTTCAGAACAATATGCTGCCTCCATCCTCAAGGTAGAAGAGTCAGTAAATATGTACCAGGTTACACAGCATCACATACCAAAATTCTTTAGTGTCACTACCATGAGAACCTCAGATCTCACTCTCAAACATATCTTCATCAAAGCCAGTCCAACTGTTCATGAATTGAAACAAGTGAACAGACATATCCCCACGTGTTCCATTTACACTCATACACACCATGAAAAGAACACATAATACACCAGACTAGTCAGCAAAACTTTATAAGATTTATTTGTGTCCATTTACTTTTTAAAAAACACTGTTCCAGGAGAATTCACAGGAATCAGATTAACACAAATTATGAGGTAGGCATACAAGAATGCAGGAAACAAATAAATGCATTTACAATACTGGTCTGGAAACCCTTGGGCAATGTTAATATTGAAAAGAGTGAATGACAGGAGGATTAAGTTAGGGTGGTTTTGAAGGAGAAAGGTCGGGAGCATTACAGATGGATGGAAATCCTTCAAGGTGAGAGTAAAATGCTTCTGAAATTAGTGATGCCAAAAATTCAGTTGATGTTATTTTATAACTACGAAGCAAAAGGATTATTTCAGGGTGGATATTTTATTAGTTGAAAGCAGGGCTGTGCAGTCAGTACACAAAACTTCCGACTCCAACTCCTCAATTTTTAAAACTCCAACTCCAACTCTGACTACTTCATTAAAGCTCAATATGTATTACCACTGGTAAACCTGTAAGACATTCCATCACCACCACATGAATCATCATGCTACTTTTTAGACTTATAACTGATATTTAAGTACAAGTCTAATGGTTATTGTAGCTAACAGGACTCTGAAGTTGGAGTATCTAGTTCAGACTTTAGATTGGGTTCGGAGTCGGAACATTTTTACTGACTCTGACTCTACCTAAAATTCCTTCTGACTCCCAATCCATGATTCTGATTCCGACTCCACCACCCTGGTTGAAAGACACCATTTCTATATACAACACTGCATGCTGCAGTGCTACTCTACAACACTACGTAAAAGCATCAAAATTTAACAACATGAATAATTACTACATCCTTATTGTTAACATTTCTATGTACTAGAACCAATAATGAAAACAACGAATGAAGTATTTAGGGTGTGAGGTCTGGTGTTGCACTTAACAGACAGAAGTCTTAGGCTTCTCACATTGAAGTTCAAACAATGAATGATGTTTACTGTTAATCAGTGCTGTGATGGTTGCCTGCTAAGGAGCATTTCTGCCCACTCCTGGTTACAGCACAGTTACAGAACAGAAACATGAAGAGTCAATCTAATAAGGCTCATCATACGGGTGTTCTGGATGCTTACTTAGCCTGCAAAGCAAGCAATTACAATTTACAGAAAATTTTTTATTACAAAATATATTGCCTTGCTAAAGTCTTACGTTAAATGTACTAGCTACATAACACAGAGATGGGCAACTATTTCTGTCTGGGGAACAAATGGAGCTATTTCAGTGTCCAGCTAAATCAGAAACTTTCATTAAAAAATTTATAGTGCCAGAATTTTTTAATGGCTATTGATTATTCACAGTAATTAATCATGTACCACACATCAAACAGGGAGTGCCTTCATCATGTCCCTTGGCATGGCAGGAGTTACAGGAGAAATATCTCACGGGAAACTTACATCTGCCTTACATTTATAGCCCGTTCTTTTTCCTGCATTTTCACAGAACTCTCTCCAACTGTCACCCTCCAGCTTTTAAGCAGTCTTGCACCTTCTGAAAATACTTCTAAACACGCAATGAAGCTGGTATCTTGAAATCTCGTTCAGACATATACACTCATACTCTCTCTCTCTCTCTCACACACATGCATCTACACACACACACACACACACATACACTCTCCCTCTCACATGCATCTGCACACACACACACACACACGTACACTCACACATATTTAAGCTACTTAGCTTCAATGGCAAAATAATACAAACTGCTTCCCCTGTATTGGGGTTCTGTGCAGCTGGTGCTTTACGAATCTTCTAACACTCACCCTTTATAATGGTCCAGTCTAAATCTACGCCCAGCAGCTCGTTTATCCAGTGAATCTAATTCGTCCACCTCCGCTTTACTCAGCTCAAAGTCAAACACCTGAAGTAGAAACATCATTTGCAGTTAATAATGTGTACATGAATAATGTGTTTTCATGTGCAAACTTTTAAAAATGACATCTGTTTGAGCCACAATAATAATCAGACATTTGTAGGACAATTTGAAGGTAATGAAAAATCTGTCTGGTAGCTCTATTATTCAGACATCTGAAAATATTACTTCTCACTGAGAATGCTAAACTAGTTTACGCATTTTTTACACCTAGAGCTGTGGTCCACAAATTTTCCAAAAATCTAGGAACCCAAATCAAAATTCAAGGAAACAAAAAGGTGACATGAAGCAAGTTTCACAGTCAGCACCCACAAATATTAGGCAGTGCCCCACAAAATTTAATCACCCAGATGACCAGGCACCTAGAATTTCTGCACTCCTGACTTACACAATATTCTTACAATGCTTTACTGAAATTAAACTGATGACAAAAGACCCTGTATCATAAGTCATTTTGTACATCTAACTACTAAAACGTATAATTTTGAATAAAATCCATCACCATCTTAATGCCTCCAAATTCTACTGCCAGTTGGTTTATAAATAGTGTCATTACCTGGAAGTTCTCCTTGATACGTCCAGCATTTGTGCTTTTGGGGATGACGACAATGTCTCTCTGCATACAGTGACGTAACAGAACTTGTGCTGGAGTCTTTTTATGGTGCTCTGCTATTTTCAACACCACAGGATCAGTCAGAGGATCAAACTTGACACTGAAATATGCAATATTCATTACACTGCAAGTGTCAATCCTGTCCTTAAGAAAGCAAACTGAAATGGTGAAAGCTTACAGCTGTCATCTCATACTGTTCAGCAATTCAAGCATTCTGCATGCATGGCCTGCTGATGGACTGTTGGGAGGAAACACTAAAGTCGAACACGACAGGCAATGTACGTATGTATACACATAATACTGAGGCGTGTTCGCAAAACAGCGGTT
The DNA here is from genome assembly GCA_013340265.1 of Coptotermes formosanus. NCBI lineage: Eukaryota > Metazoa > Arthropoda > Insecta > Blattodea > Rhinotermitidae > Coptotermes > Coptotermes formosanus. The sequence goes on along the minus strand of BLKM01000725.1, from coordinate 1,304,852 downwards.
GCCATGGAAAAGCAATAAGTATTATAAAATCAGCTGTGGCCCGTCTGGCTCTACCATATTTTTCCAAATTATCTCACAAATGGCACAATTCAAAAAAAAGTTATCGAAAATTAAATGTGTGTTTTAATTTTCTCCACAACTTTTTTCTGAAACATTTATCATTTCACGGAGAATTCAGCAAGATATTGTCATAAATGTGCAGAGGTCTTCATGTAAAGTACCTGTTATTCTTGTCACATTTTAATGAAACGTAAATTTTCTTGACTGATTTTTGAAAAATACTCAAATACCAAATTTCATAAAGATCCGTCCTGTGGAAGCCATGATGTTCTGTGTGGACAGATGGATGGATGGACAGCCAGACAGACATGGCAATACTAATAGTCTCTTTTCAGAATTTTGTGAATGCACCTATAAAATGAGCTACAGTCCAGGTAAATTGTGACATTTAATGGTTTCGGATAACTTCACAACAAAAATCTAATCTAACAACAGGAGCCAGTGTCCAGGGGCATGCACAGTTCACATGGATGTACAGGAAACAGTGGATTGGGATGTTGTTTTCTCAAAGGTATGATTGGCAGTCTGTTTACCTTTCTGGTACTTCAGCCCCTCTAGCTTTGATGACACTGGCTAATCCAGGTGAACCAATAGGAGCATAGGCACACACTGTGATGTCAAGAGCCCTGCAAAATGCAACCAACTCCCTCTGTTGGAAGTACACATTAAGCTCCACCTGAAGGTTTGCTGGCCGGATTCGAGCCGATTTTACAATTCTGGCGATCTGACGTGAGTTGAAATTGGAGAGACCAATAGAGCGAGTTCTTCCAGCATCCACCTGTGCCTCCATGGCCTACAATACAATATGAACAACTCAACCACTGTACCAAAATATACGTATATATCCCCACGTTTAAAAAGTGATCAATTTATAAATTAAAGCTAAGTGAGGAACACCTCATTAATAGTCTTGGCATATTTAATAATGCTGCTCTGCTCTCCGATATTCCACAGTCAGACACTGCCATAGTGCAGTACAAGTACTGTATGAAGAACAATGTTGAGATTGGACCCCCCCCCCCCCCTTCTCTATGTATCAACAATATGCAATTTGGAATACAAAACTCGCCAAACCTAAACAGGGAACACATGAAAGCGCGGGTAGAGAAAGTACCTCTAACAAACAAAGCCAGATGAGACCCAGAATTAAATGAATAACAAATAGGAAATTTATTACGAAATAAATTAGAAATAACAACACCAATACTCACATTTTGTCTGTCAGAACACACACATATAACACAAACATAAGAATGATGATGTGCCACTCAGCATCAACATAATATTAAGCCAAGAATCTAAACAGGCTCCACACTCTGTACAAACACAAAATAAAATACTTGCATGATGTTGCCGGAAACTCGAGAAACAAGGGACAGAAATACAGACTAAATTAAACAAGGCACAACACCTACATGGACTTCGTAAATAACCCTCCTTAAGCCAAACCATAATTAAAATTTGAAGTTTGAAACAAAATCAGAAACAAGTCTCCACGTCAAGTGCAGGATATGAGCGTAATTACCTGCGGTAGCTACATGTAATATGAAAGGGTAGGTTCAAGTGGGGGAAAGGAAGGAAAGTTGGCAGACAGCATCATACGTAAGGTGGAGTTGGCAGACAGCATCATACGTAAGGTGGCTGCTGGCTGCAAAGTGCTGTAACACGGCACAGTGTTTTTGTTCGGTTATGAGCGGAAGACAGAGCAACATGTACTCTACAACTGCTTCTAACCAAATAACCTGACACCCCTCTACAATGTCTGGTGGACAAGTAAAAGTACAGCCATTCATGATTTCTTTGTAAAATGCCACAATATTGTGATCAGACTCTACCATCAATGCATTATGTGGGAAGCCACTGAAATACTCAAATACTGCCAAAACTGAAACCACAAAGACAGTTAACAAATTGACAAAATCCAGCTTCACCTCCTGTGCTCCAACCATGCAGTGTAACTATCTGGCCCCTGCTCACGCTCCTACTTACCATCACCCTTACTCCCATGATGAGACCCAGACAATGATGCACTTCTCACTTCCTCCTCAGTTACAATGGTGATTACAATGTATGCAGAAATGTTATATGAGCTTCACCATCATACAATGGCATTAGACATTGATACAAGCTGCAAGAACATAAGAACAAGAATATCTGCTGTATGAACTTATTTACCTTCCACAAACTGATAAGATCAGTTGATGTATCAACAAGAAATTCACCAGCTTCACCTCTTGGCCACAAATTGTCGTCTCCTTTATATTGAAATCCGACAGGTAAATGGATTAGGTACAAGTCGACATAGTCAAGCTGCAGAGCTTCCAGCGACTTTGTTAAGAACTTCTCCACAGATTCCGCACGATTTCCGATAGGTGGAAGCTGCAAGTGAACGTTGCATTTTGTAAGACACACAACTGCACTAAAATCCATACGAAATAACAGTATGAAGATGAGTTTCTGAAAGAACATATGATATGCAAATTACCCTCAGTTCTTCTACTTCTGTACTGGCTTCATAATTATATGATCAGTGATTTATACTCGTGTACAATTTCTATTAGTATACACTGTCATTCATTACTTTATACAGACATCAGAAGTAACATGAAAATTTCATGCCATCACTATGTTTGTTAACATTGAATACAGATGACATGTTTCACACAAAATAGTGTCAGTATGGTCATGAATCAGTTCATGGCTTAAAGCTCTCGCATCTGGGGATACACAGACTCTATTTGGTTATTATGCTGTGGTAGTAGTGGATTTACAGCTGCATCAGCTACTGAGGATATCCATGTGTAGCTACAACTTAAACCTGATCATGGGTTTATGAAAGTAAGTCCCACTTGATATGAAAGCAAAGGGATAAATGTGTGTGTGTGTGTGTGTGTGTGTGTGTGCGCGCGCGCGCGTGTGCGTGCGTGTGTGGTGCGTGCGTGCATGCACCAAGAGCTCAGAAAAAGGTTAAAACTCAGCTTAAAACATGTGTCAAAGGGTTAACACTTGTTCCTGTCCCTGCCATGAAGGGATATGGATGGGGGACATAATTCCCCTAGTTCTTAATGCAGGTGAGTGGTCAGTTTCGTGTTTCAGCTGCTTTATCACTGGGGAAAGAACCCACTAAATAGGAGGATGGGCGGGCCCCAGAGCTGCTGTGGACGTTTTGGAGAAGAGAAAATTCTCTCGCTCCTGCTGGAAATCAAACACTGGCTCAAGAAGTGAAATTATGGATTCCATTACAAAAATACAATCTGGAATAGTCTGTCCCAGTAGAATATGTGCACAAGGTGATTAAACACACTGCGCTAAGAAATCCAGCACACAAGACTGTCATTATTGGGACAAAATATTTACAGGCTTAGATCTCTGACAGGAGAAATAGCCGACTCTTGTGGTTGTGTCCAAATAGTGTCCAGTCACATCCATGCATGCTGAGAGGCCCTTCTCCTCACACAAACTTATTTCTCTCACAAACACAAGAACCTGACTGCAGCAAATATTTAAAAATACAGAGTGATATTCTCAAAAGCATATTATAATCACGGAAAAGGTGCAGATCATATACAACTTAATATGTGTGTTATATAAATATACATCAAATAATGGTCTTTGGGATTTTACACCATACGGTATAACAAACAATGTCACATTATTATGTACCATCATAATACCCTTCAATTGTGAACATCCAGATTGATGTTTATCTTGCTTCCAACTCTCCACTGTACGCGGCTCTGTACAAGACTTATCCCCTCTTCCCTTTCTGTAACTCTGATGGCCTAAATTCATGCAGCCTTTTTACACACCTGACACATTTTCCCTTCCCAAGCACTTCAGCATAAACCTGAGTCAAATTCAGTCATCCTGAAGATGGAGACAGAACATTCCTTTGAAATGTCAGAACAAATTTGATACACTAAATGATGTACAAACCCACAAGACCACAACCCACATAAAAAAAGTCCAAAAACTTATATAAGTACACATGTCATCTAAAAGCACACATTTCTGATTTTAGAACACTGGTGCACATATATTTTTGCAGTTTTAAGTGCATAAAAATCCAATGTTTAGTTATCGTGGTGAATGTATATTTATGTGCTTTACTGACCTTAGTCACAATAAAAACATCCTCTCTCTTGAGTTTGCCAGAATCAAACCATTTCTTCAGAGTCTTCCCAATAGCTGCTTCATTCTGGTACATGAACGCTGTGTCAATATGCCTGTAGCCCATTTCCAAGGCAACATCAACTGCAGCAGTCACTTCTTCAGGCGGGGACTGGAAGTCAGAGACAATTATTACACGGTTACACACAAAAACTTTTCTCTGTTTTGCACTTTAACTTCTGAAGCAGGAGGAAAAAGATATGGTGATACATCTCACTTCGAATGTGACCATATACAGTATGCAAGAAATAAAAATAAAAATCATTATTACAGCAAGTACCCTACAAGAATGTGCAGCATGTGGTGGTGTGGTTGGTTGAGGCACTGTGGCCAAAGCTGGAAGGTTGCAGATTCAGTTCCCGATGGTGTAATTGGTTTTCTCATTGACTTAATCCTTCTGGCAGCACTATGGCCCTGGGGTCGACTAGCCTCTAGTAGAAATGAGTACCACGAATATTTCCTGGGGGGGGGGGGGGCTAAATGCGGCCGACATGCAGGGCTGACAACTTTATGTGCCGACTGTCTTGAAATCTGGGAACCTCAACCTCCTGGAGCTCTCAGGGAGTGCCCAGGGATTGTTTTAACTTTTACCTTATAAGTATATTATTTCTGTTATAGTTATAGATTTTACCTGGCTTTTCAAGTAAGACATTAAATTCAGCAAAAACATGCTACAATTCTGCACAGAAGTCTTATTGTATCTTCCCATTTAATTCTTAAAACTGAAAGATCAAGCTTTCATTTTTCTACCTACATTCTAGATGTTCTTAGAACGTAAGATTCTTAGAAACCATGACTCTAAATATCTGAAAATGTCATCAAGATAAAACATTCATTTTATTTAATACACTTTCAATCTCAGACACTTTCTGCATGGTAAGGCAAGTACATGGCTCCTCTGCTGTAAACAAGTTAGGTTGCAGAAGTCTGTTCGCAAGTCCATATTTACACCTGTTGATATGAAACATTTTGTAAATGACAACGACGACAACCACCACTACCACCATGCTACTAACGAACAGTACATCCACAGTAGAGCAGGCCCATATCTCAAAAGTACAGTATGGTATATCTTGTCACGCACTATTTGGTTATGGTCTTAGCTCAAAGACAATGGCTTTACAAGTTGTATTATCCCATATGCAGAAGGCAAATGGACTCACAGGTAGGTTCATTTGCATATCTGAAACTTTACAGATCAAAACACTCATGAGTAGATGAGGGCTGGCATGTGGAAAAGCAATACTTGTATTTCTCCCTTTTATGTCTGAGATGGGCTAGCCTGACACACTGGACAGACTGTGGGCTGGGTGACAGGAAAATCAGGATTCAATTCTTGGCAGGGGCAGAGATTTTCTCATCACTTCCATTTTATTTATTCTTTAAAATCAAAACAGGAAATTATATAATGGGGAAAGTGAGAGTAAATGATTTAATATTTGAAAATTTCACACTTTACATACATTTCAATGACTGAACAAGCATTAACAGTTTGTCTCACTTACGGATCTCACATGTGCCAGTTTTCCTGGGGCAGTCCTGGATTTTAAAGAGCCACAGTAAATCCAGGCAAACACAACAACTGTTTAATACAATGTTAATTCAACATGTTTCGGCCTGGTAGGCCACCATGAGGTCGACAAAGAATATAAGTACAGAGTTACATGGAAATTAAGATCTCAGCTTCTTACAATTTATATTGTTATGTAGAACATATATAACATAAAGGAGCAACTGTGAGAGTGGGAATTAAATAATTTATATAGGCCTTCAGATCCTGTCAAAATGTGAGAGCCCACATAATTCTACAACAAATCTCTCAAATCTTACAAACTAAGTGGAGTAATAATGTGAAATATTTAGTAGATGAAAAGAATACCACTCTTCAAAATTGTAGATATATAAAATTCTCTGATTTATGTCTTTCAAATGTCACACAACTACGTACCACTTGAACTCTTTGGAATTATCTGACTCTGTCACAAGAGACCAACACAAACACACATAGGCTGCCTGAAGAAGTGCTTACTTCTCCCTTGAGTTTAATCTTTTAACTTTTTAGTATTTTATTTATCTATTTATTTATTTTCATTCACAATTCCATGCATCCAGCTAGGTTAAGATAGCCTTTCAGATATAGAATTAGTCACAAGCAATATTATAAGAATAAGTAACATACACAAATAAATAAACAAATGAAATATAGATACTTTATGAAAGACAGCATCAGTCAATAAAAAATGCATGATATAACAATAATATAAAAGCATAAAATTTGATACAAAGAAAATAATATTAATTATAATGTACTGAATAAGTTATGTTACATTCGCATTATTTACATATAAAAAATGAGAAAATTGATAGTTTGGAATATGGTTAAAAATCTGTGAATTGTAAGCAGTACATTAAAATTAAAAAACCAAGCTCTTTACATTGAATTACTACTAAAATATTCTTCTAATGAATAAAAAGAATTAGTCAGAAGAAAATGTTAAGGTTGTTCTAAATTCTTCTTACTGTGCAACAAATTGTTTATATGGGGGGGAAGGTTATTAAAGACCTTGATGCCAAAGTACTATTACATTTTCCTGATTCAGTCCAAAAACATAAATTATTTAACCCATTCTCAAGGTTCCTCCTTTATGTTATATACACTCTTACAGAACAATATAAATTGTCAGAAGCTGAGAACTCAATTTCTGTATAACTGTGTACTTATATTCTAGGTCAACCTGATGACAGCCTACCAGGCTGAAACACATGTTGAGGAATTAACACTGGATTAAACAATTGTTGCATTTGACTGGATTTACTGTGGTTCTTTGTATCCATAACACAAGCGGGATGCATTGTCTTAAGTTGTTAAAGATCTCTGTCCCTGTGCCCAGCAAAATTCTGTTTGGGATGCCAAATGTCCCTGGTTTCTTAAAGTCATAAAAATATAACATTTCTGAAAATGTGTACAAACATTCTAACTTTCCTACAGCACAAGAAAACAGCAGGACAGCCATCAACTGGCCACTAACAGTAAGGAACAGAACAGGGAAAGTAAGACGTGTAGATTAGTGATTATAGAGTGCAAAGGATGAGAAACAAATGTGTAAAGAAAAATCAGTGCATGAACTGAGTGTCCAAGCTTGAGAAGTACTGTTCCCATTCTTAATATTTCATTTTATATATCTATATACCTTGTAATATTAATCAATTACACTGCATTTTTTGTTGCTGGCAGGGTACAAATGTTGTCTTCAAACCCAACATCCTCCCCCCCCCCCCACCTATATAAATATTAAGTGTCCCTCCTTTCTGGTTTTTAAAAAACAGGATCCCAAGCCCCATTGAACCTTGTATTCCAGTCCAGTTGTTCTTACTTCTATTGTCGGCGGCGGCGGCGGCGGCAGCGGCAGCAGCAGCAGCAGCAGCAGCAACTAGCTGATTTCTTTTAGTTACTGACAGCCTGACCAATCCCCCAAGCTGGAGGACCGCCCCTTTGGTCAGCGGTCAAATGACTGCTTATTTGGTATGTTCTCAGTTACACTCTATATCTAGATGCCACCATTCTCTGGCAGCAAGGGATGCATTAAACATGGCTTTTCACACAGGTGCAACTTGACTAATGATATGGGGAGGGAGGGGCGGGCAAAATCGACGATGGGTATTAGGAACTTTCATTTAGAAAGAAGTCAAGTTAGAAAGAGGAGAGAAGGTTGCTTTGAACCAGTCCTTAATATACACACACCACACACCTTTCCCCCAGTGTCACCTGAATTTATTTGCCCCTCTTCAACTCTGTAGCCAACACACCTTTCTTAAGTCCAAAAAATATTGGGGGGGGTGGGGGTGCACTTGCCCCCCACCCACATTATGCCTCCGGCTTTTTAGCTCACATGACTATTGTTGTTGATTCCCTGTGAATATGTTATACTACATTCTAAGGTCTTATTATTCCAATACTGATTGCCAACCTTATATTAAGCTTAGACTTATTCTTGTTTAATATTTTATATATCTTGTATGACTGTCTTGACAATGTATATATATTATTATAGCTACACTATTAACTATTTTGACCAAATCCACAAGCTGTCTTCTTTCAGACCATATTTTGGATTTATGGATTGTAAATGAATGAATGAATGAATGAATGACCATTGCTTCGCACAAGTTAGAAGCAAATAAATAGAAAGAATTTTGGTGAAAGGAGACTTCTCATTTCCAATATGACATCTGAGGCTCTTACTACAGTGAAAACTCACTACTGTTTGCTACTATGCAAGACACTCTTTATAGTCAGTTTACCACTGCTCCAAAAAAATATAGTGCCCCCTCTTCTGGGAACTTATGTCAATGTAGCACCTACATTACGAAAGAGAGAAGATGTACTTCAGCTGCACCATAAGCCTTCATATCACATATATGTGCAATTTTACGTCTGACCTCGGTCTTTAGGGATGAGATGGAAGCAGCAGATTCCCCCCAAAACGTTAACCACTATCCTCACCTTGGGATATCATACCCAAAACATAACAATATGTCTAGTTTATATATTTGTATGAAGCAAATGTCAAGATGTCATAACACCATGCATGACAGTGACTAACCTGCCAGGTACCCAGCCCAACAATGGGCATCTTCCGTCCATTGTGAAAAGTAACACTGCTCAGTTGTTTAGGCATTGTCACAGTCACCTCAACCCTCTTGAATCACGTGCAGACTGCACGATTACAGCACGTCTATATAAAGCCCAGTCCCTTGCATTACGAAGCACTCTGTTATCTCTGTTTGACAGCAATCAATCATCGAATTCTCCAGACGCTCCCCACTTGCTATAAACCGCACACTATTGCTTCTTTTCGTCCCTGCACCACAAACAAGTGCGCCAATCTTGCTCCGTCATGCGCGAAGCTTGCTGCGTCATGCGTAACAGCCACGGATTCGCGTTAGACCCAGTGGTCTTAGGAAGTGCCAACACTCTTGCGGTGTTATATAATTGATGCTGCTCATTCGTACGATTGTATAACACCAGCCCAAAATTGCAACTTTCACAGTCGCCTCCAATATGTAGAAGAAGTCAAAATTCGCGTTACCCCAAATCAAAGCATCCATGAATGTAAGTTAATGTATGCCGATTGTTCTGTACGCTGTTGGTACCATAAAGTGACTGCACAAGGTGCTGCATCATGGCGTGTTCACCGTACCCATTTCTGCGATAAGAGAGCACCGAGGTTTTCATTACGCAACAAATACATGAAATTAATTCCCCGTCGCCGTCGTATGCGAAAGTCCAAGAAAGTGTCAAAGAAGATAGTCCAGCCTTCATCGACATAAGATGGCAATTTCCAATCTCCACTATTCAGGAAAATACCTACATGGACGATGTTTAACTTTGCGAACCCCCCGACCCCGCTTCTTGTTTCTTTTCAGATAATAAGGATTGTGATGGGCTGTAGAACAGATGACTCTTTTAAAAAGTTATTTCCAATATTACCACTTCCTTCTTAATATATCTTTTCTCTTCTTTTGTTTGTGATAAAAAATATGAAAAACTTTACTCTCAGTTCTGAGATACATCAAATTGAAATCAGACAACATACAAACTTTCACCAACCAATTGTTAATTTGACCAAGTATCAGAAGGGGGTATACTGGATGAGAATAAAGATATACAATGCTCTACCCTCATATATTAAAATAGAAAGTAATAATCCTAAAAGATTTATAAAGATTTTAAATTATTTTAATGAAAAATACATTTGTTTCATTAAATGAATACTTTGAGCAACAATTTAGTTAAATTGTTAAATTGATTGTTCTTAATCTTGTATTCATATATGTATTTATATTGTAATAGTTTGAAATGTATAAGTTATATTTTATTTAAATGTTAAATTATACTACATTGTCTTACATGTCATGCTAGATTTATAGTTCTGTTTTATTTACGTGTTGATATGACCAAGACATTGCTTCTTATAAGCAGACATCCATTACTAAATTTGACTATGTCCATATCTGAATGGGTTGTAACCCTGCAAGGGATCTAATGAGTAAGTGTGGGTTAAGCCCTTATGGTCCCAATGCACATAGGCCTTGACAGGCCCTTTGTGCCCCCTCACTGGGTCCAAGTCACAAAAGCCCTGTCCTTCTAAAGAAGTTCCAGATTGCCCTTAGACTCAGACCTCTAACATCCTCAGGGTCCAAGAAAAGGGATCCCAGACAGATATGCCTGTTGCCAAGGCTTCACACTCACACAGCACATGGGCTGAGGTTTCCTCCCCAGCCCCACATTTCCGACACAAGGGACTATCCATCAGCCCCATTATGTGAAGATGTCTTCTCAGGGTGTTATGCCCAGTAAGAAGGCCAATAACCACCCTGGATTGCGCCCTATTAAAGGACATTACCATGGTCTTGTTGGCAATACAAGGGCCCAAGATCAACCCTTGAGCCTGTCTCAAAGTGCCAGACAGCCCCCGCCATCGTACCAAGTGCTGTCTATCCAACCAGCACTGAATTTTTCTTCTTATACACTGCCTTGAGACCACCACGGTCGGCACCAGTCCAACAAAGTGGTGAGCAGAGCCCTCCCTTGCGAGTTCATCAGCGATTTCATTTCCAAGTATCCCTGAATGTCCAGGGACCCAAAAGAGTTCCACACAATGGTAAGTGGAGATATCATACAACACCCTTTGGCACTGTCGTACCAAAGGAGACGTCGCTTTCACGGCCGGTAATGCTTCCAAGGTTGCTTGACTATCAGAGCAAATACTGATATATTTCTCTGATCTAGCAATACTTTGAACTTCATAGACACAGGCCAAGATAGCACAAATCTTGGCCTGGAAAACAGTGACATATTTTCCTAGAGAAATGCTGAGCCTCCTACCCATGGATTGCCCATAGACACCGGCCCCAGTCCTCCCACCATGCATTCTGGACCCATCTGTATACCAGACGAGCCCTTTAACCACAGGTGGGGGCCCAGGTTGCAAGGGATCTAATGGAGTATGAAATAAACCAATATCAATATCAATGATGAATAAGGAAGCATTCTTGGCTTATATCTGGGGAAATATAGCACATCATTAATAGGCAAAAAAATATGTTACAAATAATAGTTATTGCTACACAGAACCAAAAATGTTACAAAATGATCTCACCCCAGAGTGTTAAAAACAACTGCCAGAAAGGGAGATATGATAGTAAACGATTAAATATGGTACAACTGAAGTGGGTGGTGGGGCAACAGGTTGTAGGTGTGAATGGCATGCTTTTTGGTAAGTGATCAATCTTTGAATTCCATAACAGAGGAAATTTCTTGAACAGATGATAACCTACTGACACGCCAAGACACATCCTTGTAAGAGATAATGTGGGAGGAATTTGTTTTCATCAAATGCTGTGTATACAATTTTAGACACTGTATTAATCTCATAAAGCTGTGAGATTGTTTACAGTCCCTTGATTCAACATACTGTACACAGATAACACACAAGTTGAAGATAACATATAATACACAGTGGTATCTTACATAAATGTTACATAATGTAAGGCAATAAAGTGACGGTATAAACTTCATGCACTGCTTTAAAAATCCCATGAAACAAATGAGTTCTAATTGCTAGTGTAACATAATACCAATCACACACAGATGTTGTGGTGGGTCCTTTCTTGTGCATCTACAAAATCTACACCGCCCACCACTGCATTTACCTTTGCATGGCAAATTGGGTAATACAAAATGCCATCTCCTGTGCAAAAGCCATTTTACATATGTGATCCTGAAGAACAGAAAGGGAATTTATTTCGTGTAGGGATTTAAAAATAGCTGCATTCTACTTAACAATCAGTATATAAGAACTTACTGCCACAAGAATGTTTAGTTCCATCAACATCTGAATGTGTGATCTGAGATTTTCACAATGTTGTTGATCGAGACTGATCTTGTGGGACATGATGCCGTGTTCACTGGTAATTTGTTACAGACTTTTTGGAGGAGTGTGTTATCTCCATTTTCAGGGTGATCAAACACATGCTTCTTTGACAGATAATTGGGGTAGCAAGCTCTTCTGAAACATTAGTAAAAACAAAATTACAAATCAACACGGTATCATATCCCAGAAGACTGTAATCAACATCTGAAAGTGTTTAATATTTTTTTAATTGTTCAAGGGAAAATAATATCTGTCAAATGGTTTCAATGATCATATACTTAACCATAAATTTTCTGGCGAATAAACTCAACCAGAAAAAGACACCCTGCAACCTCACTGCCGTCCTTCAGTAACTGCACCTGTTGACGGATATTAACATCTACCAGCACTGTTATACACTGGAAATAATGTAACATTACAGTTGCACTTCTGTATATTTTTCTTCCTCTTTGGTGTTACAACTGTTTGTGAGTTTGGGCCTGCTCAAGAAATCATAAGTAGGTATGTCAAAAACACATCTGTGTTTTCTGGTTAGCAAGTCCCACAAAGTAAAAGATATACAAAACAGCATACAAGGTTCTGTCCTGTATGGAATCCTCAAGCATGCAGCCAGTAATAAACCTACCAACCAACAGCAGCCAGAAACTTTTCCTGTCAAATGTAAATCACTTTGTCACACCCATTTTCACTAATTCAGAGAACCTGCTGAAGTTATATTAGCCCATAGCATATTGAGATCAACTCAAATAATGTCTACATTTCATTCTATAACAGAAGTTCCTCAGCTGCCTTTGACTATGTTCCCTTACCTACTGAATCATGAGACAAATTACACAGAGCCTCCGTTTTCACAGGCCCAAAATCAATAAACAGCTGATGCTGATCTTCCACTGTAATTTCTACGGCACTTTCATCCACAATACATAATTCCAGTTTTACTAAAGAACATCTACCTGAAGAAGTATCAGGTGTTGTAATGCTTGTATCCACCTTACTTTCGCACATGCTTTTCACTCTACAATGACCACTTTCAGTGTTATTACTAATAAATGCAGATACCTGACCTGTTTCATGAGGCTCCTCCAACACGTTTTCCACGCTCACACAGTCTAATATGCAGGTCTTCATTTCCCTTTCAAGCGCCCTGCTGTTATGAATTGGAACTTTACTCCCACTGAGATCTTGCAACAAACTTCCTACGCTATACAGGACATTGTCATGGAGTTTGTGGGCTTTGATATCACATATATTATTTCCCATAGTTTTATATCCATTTACAGCAGAATTTTCCTGAATTACTGAAGTCACATTGATACATGCTTTTTACATGCTGTTGAAGATGGCTGATCATAACAGATTTGTGCACAGTCTTAAAGAAAAAAGCCTGGCACTTAAATGTTTACTGTGTGAGGCTTCTCTTTACATCCTTATTCTTTATATGTGCTGCATTGTCACCTTGTTTCGTAATGAAGTTTGTAGTGTCATGATCCTGGAATCTAAAGAACTTAACTGAAGTTATTGTGGTGTTGGTGCTGCTGGTCACATACGTGAGTCAGAAAAGTATCCAGAATGTATTGTTTTAAAACCATAAATTATCTGTATGTGTACAGTAAAATAATTTCCTCGATTTCTGGGTCATCCAACACAACCTAGTAGAACCAGTTCCTAGCTATATAACCTGCTGTCACATTCCATGACAAACAGGCCCACCTATTGATCGAGTCGAGGTTTGGTAAAACTCTCCGGCAGAAAAGTGCATTGGGAGGCAGTGGTGGAGCCCGCTGTGGGGTCACGGGTTCAGTTTATGGACACTGATGGATTTATTGTGAATAGCATTTTATTTTGCCAAGTTATTTGGTTCTCCCTTTCAGTAAACATTTTACCCGCGTTATATAGTCAGATATCATGTTCCTTAATATGTACAATATGACTGACCAGGCACAACACCTGTTGCAACCTAGATCCACATATACATCTTCATGTTATCCTAGATCTCTGGTTTAGCAAGGAACAGTAGGCATATTTTTATATATTTATATCCCAGTCCACAATACTCAACCAACAAAATACACAATATTGTTCCTTAGATATTTATTTTATATAATACTACAATATTCAGTGTGATGTATAATGTAAATATCTAAGCACATATATTGTGCATTTTGTTGAGTGTTGCAAATTGGTTATGGAAAATGCGTGGAATAAACAATACAAAATTTACATTCCATTTACATTTTTTAGCATTTCTGTCATGTTTACAATTTTCTTCGGCTAATCTAAGAGATTACAAGAAGGTACTCCAGGACAGGTCACCACCACTTTCTCTGTCAACTTTTCCATACCCTCCTACTTTACGTCATTCAATACACAGCTGTTATAATGCTGTCATTATTGAGATTTCAGTATAGTTTTCTCTCAGCTTCTCTGGCAAATGCCCAGTATTTGGCTCTACAGCCTGGAGAAGAGAATAAAATCTTTGGCCTGGCCAGGACTCAAACCCGATGTATTGCTCAGATGCAACCATTATTCCGACTGAAACATTTCAGCTAAGTTGACGGATAAGAACAAAAATAAAAATGTAGTTACGGCTTTCTTGAATCCCCAAATACGAAATTTTAATTTAAATCCACTAAGTAGTTTTGAAAACGAAACACGTAACAGGCCTCATCATTCGTACATATCCGTCTCTAGCCATCCATACTAACACCTCACAATGCAATAGATACTTTTTTTTTTTTCACAAGCGTGCTTAGTGGGAAGGCTTTTAAAGTCCGAAATATGTGCAAGTATATAACCTAAGAATGTCCTTATAATTTGTGCGTTTCAGAATCACCGACCTGCACGATAAAATTTGCATGTAAAAGGTTCAGTCCAAAACTCTACGATTGCGACACAAACTAGACGAGCAGCTGTGTTGGGCGTCCGCGCCTGATTGCCCACTGCTTAGATTGACCCGCCACAGTGCACAGTCAGATACATTGCCTGCATACCTCGGCGCTGTCTTGGAACGTTATTAAATGCGGGCAAGTTCTTTTCAGCTGCAGAATAATGAGCTGTATGCTAGCGGATGAATGAGAACTGAAATTAAACCGAGGGGTTAGAACAGCAAACATCCACATACAATGAAATTTCTCTTTCTAGATTTGGAAGGGATTTTAAAATGAAACAGAAGTGTTCCACAATAGCGGAAATCTGCTTAATGCAAAGTGTTGCACACTGTAAATAATTCGTGGAAAAGAGTCACGTTTTAGTGTCTTTTGAACGAACTACTTTGTGCATTTGTTTATTGCATGTGTGTCTGTATGTCCCTCACCAAGACATTTGTGTTTCACGAGTTAATTAGTGACGCTTTACCACCTGTGGTTCTATAGAATGATGGAAGATGTCTTCCATGTTTAATCTGAAAAAAAGGCTTTTTTTTTTGTGGTTTAGAGGACGGGTGTCAAATCCGCAGACCGCGGGCCGCATTGTCATGTTGTTTTATGCGGCCAGCAGCCACGTATATAAATTACATGTGCGACCCAAACATTACACAATAATTTAGTTCGTTATGTGTAGTACTTTTTGTGACTTTTACACGTACGGCCCGCGAATCAGCCCATAATAACAGACACGTCTCTTTGTCCAAAGAAAGTTTGGACAACCCTGGTTTAGACGGATTGTCAACTGCCTCTCACCGCGGAGTCCCGGATTCAATTACAACCCAGACCACGTGGATTTGTAGTGTACCAAGTACTGCGGTTTCACCTGTCAGTTATGCGCTCATGTATCACAGACTCTATCTAATATTACCAATCGACAGTGTCATTAAATAACGTCTGTTCCTAACGTTCACGTGGAAGAACTGAGGACAATGACAACACTCACTCAGGATAGTTCCATAGAATGACTCATTTCTCTTTGAGTCTCAGAAGAACTTCGCCTTCTACAGTTCTGTAATATTACAGCAAATAGCGCTAAGTGGAAGAAGATACAAAAGCCTGGAGAAACTGAGGAGAAACTCAGAGAGACATTGGCAAGTACAGCTGGTAATATGACCATGAATCGATACCTAAGTCTTCTGGATAAAAATATAGGCGCTTACTATTAGACAAATTTGCTTCGACTAGGAGATGCAGAAATTAGAGAAAGGAAGTTCTGAACGCAATGGACTTGTTACTTTCAGTTTTCCAGGCGTCAGTCACTTCAGAAGGATAGAGGCAATCTGAAGGTAGGCCGTACAACAAGCAATCTGGAATGGCGCCAGTGGGCAGACCCCCTTCCTGCGTAAAAGTAAATCCTCTTCGTTTTTTTTGTAGTCCCTTCTGTCCTTGCTCCTTTCCCTCATTCTATGTTCTACTTTATACCTCCTTCTTTCTTCCTATTTTTATTCTGTGGGATCTGTAGTACTATATTGCTTACGTTTTGAGCAGCCGATATAAAGCATTCAGTACAGTGACTAGACTACATGGTGGGCCATCCGGGTTGGAGCGGAAGATTTTGCTCTTGTCTAAAACGTCCACACCGGCTCCGGGGCCCACTCAGCCTCCTATTCAATGGGTACCGGGGAAACCCGCGGGTAAAGCGGTCGGGCGTGAAGTTAGCTACTTTCATCCATCTAATGCCGAAGTTAATCAGCAGATCTATACCTCCACTCCTCCTATAGGCCTTCATGCCGTAGACGAAGAGATTTACCTTTTTCATAAAATAACTACGTGTTCGCCCTGGCACAAACCTTATTTCTTATTATTTTTTAAACACTACTTTTTCCATCAGATGTTTGAAAAATAATAATAAATAAAGGTTGTGTCGGACGGAATACGTAGTGTTATTTATGTACTTCTCTATACAGAGCGGGATGGATAGAGGCAACAAATTACATTTTTACATTTTGTATAAGCTTGTAGTTTATTTACCAGCTACAAAGATTTGAATGTTAGTGGGTTAATGAATAATGAGTTGGGAAGGATGTGAAAGGACGTACTCGTTGCCTAATAAAGTCATATCATAAGTCAATCAGTGTAGTTAGTATCTCGGCGCGGAGTAGAAGAAAGTACCTCGCAAATACACGTACATAAGAAGCGCTACAATTGAGGCCAACCTGCTGGGTGCGTAATTATGTGTCAGTACAAGGTTCTAACTACGCCGAAACTCGCAGCTGTTTTGCATTCGTATTTACTAACTGCTGTTGCTTGAGAGGGAGAGCGGCAAAGGAATGAAATGCACCCAGCCCTTGTTTTACGCGTCATTGTTTTACGCCTTCTTGCTTTAACGCCCATTGCCAATTAACACTGCTTCTTAACTTGCGTTTGGCCATGTAAATACGTCGACTTTGTTAGCCAGAGAAAGGTGGATGCAGACTTGAATCGGATGAGGAATAAGGGGAGGCCATGCCATGGAAAAGGGACGAAGCGCAATGCAAGGAGAAGTGGAATGATAGGAAAGGCATGAAGTATTAGTAAAATGGCGTACATTCTCTCTAGGGTCCGAAATATTCAACAGCTACTATATACCATAAAATGTCCCGGGAATTTGTTGCTTTGTGTCCTCATGATTACAAGGCGAGGTTATAACCAGGCAACTCAATTTGCGTCGACATTTTAACTATAGCAGCTCTCGTTCTACCACAGCACACTATACGGGCTATTAATTCCAAACGGATATTGAGGTTCAACTCATGTACGCGTTTCAGGTGATATAAATGAGGGAACTCCACACAGGGAAGGGGATGCTGTGTAGTAATGGCTCTTCTCTGACCTCCAGAATATATTATTTCCGTAACAGCCCATGCATGC
Source organism: Coptotermes formosanus (assembly GCA_013340265.1). Classification (NCBI taxonomy): domain Eukaryota; kingdom Metazoa; phylum Arthropoda; class Insecta; order Blattodea; family Rhinotermitidae; genus Coptotermes; species Coptotermes formosanus. The sequence goes on along the minus strand of BLKM01000725.1, from coordinate 1,286,911 downwards.
CACATACCCTGCCAATTTTATCCTTCTTCGTTTTGTAATCCTGACATTATTTGGTGAACAATATATTTTATTATGCGGTGTAGTGCGTTATCAACTGTAACAACACAGTGCACGTACTTCAAACAATGGCTACCATTTTTATATTATACAAATTATACTTCCACTCTTACACGTTCCGGGGTAGTGATGAGGTACAAATCCCTTAGTACCTATGGCAAAAGGTTCGTCACGAAGGCAGATAGTCCCTTCTCCTTGCTAACGCCAGTGTACTCGCTTTCTCCTCCGGTGACTTTTATTGCAGTAAAATATAATACAGAGCACAATAAAATATACATAAACTAGGCATAAAGAAAAATTCTGCGGTAACGTAAGAATACAGTCATACTTGTAAACATTCAGGACAGTCGGGACATTTGGGATATTCAGTTCAGTTCAGGTAACGTGAGGTTATTTATTTATTTATGAAAATTCAGATTCTATGACCTACTCCTCGTGTCTCTCTGATCGTGAAGCCTCAATAAAGAAGAGGCCATGACCCACAGGGGCCTGTTGCGTCATGGAAAAAAAAATCCCTATTTCTTTCACTCCAACAGGCACCTAACACACTATCACTGCTACATTCATCAGCCAACTGATGGTGGCACCTTCATCCCTCAAACTGTTGCACAACCCAGTTAAACCTTAAATATGAGGTGCAGCTTCTTACATCAAACAGTACAGCTCCATGGTAATGTTGTGAAGACTGTGATGTGTTAGATACCTTTAGTACAGGTGTTCCTCATGTACTATGTCAATGCGGACAGGAACGCAATTGCTGAATGATACCTTCTGGGTTCAAAGTCCGCGTTACTGTTGCAGAACCCTCAATGTTAATCATCATATGATTGGCCCACTTCTCTCGCTACAGTACCGTTCTCTGCCGTCTATACACCACTGAGTACCATCTATGGTAACGCACGTAGGCGCCTCTTATGGCGCCAAGAGGGCGTCTGCCCTGTATTCCATGGAAGTATCGGCCGTTACCATGGTTATGTTGTTTGGGACGGTGGTATTTTTGTCGTCTTGACACAGAAGATGACACAAGGGTCCTTCGAAGCGTTAGGAGCTAGACTCCCAACGACCCAGGGTCACATCCTGAAAAGTTGAATCTCCAACAGCGCAGTTGCGAGAACGCCGAATCTTGCGAAGTATGAATTGCAGTTTGACGCGATGCGTCTGTCATGCGCGACTAATAAAATTATCCCATTTGAGAATATGATTAAATCTGTGCTGTTACAAATAGCGATGTGCGCCAAAATTAGTAAGGGAGCTGTGATGTGGACTGCGTCAAGTAATGTATCAACAGACGCATGTGAAGGTCAACGATCGTGCGTCTTGAAAAGTGTGTATGTAGATGTCGAGCGTGCAAGTTAACATTTTTCCGTCGATAAATCGGTATTCTTAACATGTTAATTCTTGTTGAGTATAAATTTAGACCACTTGTCAGACAGTTAAAACTGTTCCTATGCTACCGGAAAGTATTAGTGACCATATGCACTAGGTACAGGAAAAGAAATTTCAGCATTCTCGGAACGTTTGGGCCTCATTACGAATGTGGTATGGTAGTTCCGTCGTCTGCCGTCGGTGGCGCTCATATGTTCCTGACTTACTTTCCTAACACTGCCGTCAGTAGCGCTGCTGTAGCTCACTTCCCCTGTGTGACATAACCATTTCTCCCACTTTCCCGCCTCACCTCGGGGCCTCCGCGAGACTGACAACGGTTAGTCGTTTCCAATTTTCCTGCCCGTCACTACATTCCGCCCCTTCTACCGCAACCACTCTTGTCGACAGTGACTTCTGTTAGCCGTTCAAGTTATTCCTATAGATATGCGCGTCTCCCTCATTTGCCTCCGACACACGCTCCCAACTGCCGTTAGTAGGGGTGGTGTATCTCACTTCCTGCTTATGATATCACCATTTCTGCCACCTTCCTGCCACCCCCCCACCCCCCCAGCCCACCTCGAGGCTGACAACGGTTACTCGTTTTGAATATTCCTATCCTTCACCACTTTCCGTCCCTTCTACCCCTACCTATGTTGTCAACAGTGACCTCGGTTAGCCCTTAAAGTTATTCCTACATCTATGCGTATCTCCCTTCCTTGCAGCCACCCACGCTCCCTCCTAGCCCCGGTGCACTTGTAAATCGTGTCGACCGGCTGTCTTACCCACCACCTCACTACGCGATTGAGACGATGTTTAGTAGTTCGAAATATTCCTATCATCTTCTTTCCTCCCTCCGTTCATCCCCTACCACCATTGTCTATAGTGACTTTGGTTGGTCGTTTATGTTATTCCTAACGAATTAAACTATGTCATTCTCCCTCATTTCCCTCCCTCCTATTTGAATTCTCTGCCTGGTTTCGCGGGACCTCAGTCGTACTTTGAGTGGCTGTGCCTGTGGTTTGTGTAGTGCTGTTTTACCTACTTTTCACCGTTTATAACAACTTTTGCTTCATCTTCCACATCTATGGCAGCTGATTGTGTAACAGCTACCATTTCTGCTTATCAACGGCGGCTAGCTGGAATGCCTTTCGTTCCAGCCACCACCTATGGGCGCTCGACGCTTGGCGCCGACGGTGTTGCGAACAAACTTTTCCTCGCTTTCGTATTTGCTAACGCTGACGTTGGGGTCCACTTCCTCAAGGACGTGGGGCTTCTTCGAAGCGCCATGGTGCAACGGTCATCAGTGACTGCTGGGCGGCGTAGCGGGAGATCGCGGCCCACGGATACACGCACCTCACCGTCAACCATTCCATCTTTTTCGTTGATGAGCATACTGGCGCTCACACGAACACTATTGACAGCACGTTGCATCATGTGAAGGCTTACCTCAACCCGTACAACCGGATTGGAGATTACGTACACCATCTCGCCCACTATGTTCGCGGCGCGGTGCCGGTATGAAAACGTGGACCAGTTCGTTACGTTGATCGACCTCGTCGCGAACAAGGAATGGAGTGTATCGCCTCCCATCCATCCGGATCCAACCGCCACGCCACTTCCTACTGCCCCACATGAAGCGTCATCATTGTCACCGCCCACCACAGGTAGGCTTCATATCCCCCCATGTATTAACATGCGTTAGTCCACTGAGTACGGAATAACGCACCACCAGACGTCATTCTTGAGGAGCTCCGGAACGTTTATTATAGCTGTGTCATTCTTATGCAGTAATTAGTTGTCATACGTACTCTAGAAAGTGAGTAAGTTGTTGATGTCTATGAATAAGAACGAAATTCTTTAGGTCTTCTACTGTGTATTAATAAACACCAAGCCATGGTGTAAATTCAGTATAGTCAAATTGTCCAAGTTATATGCACAGTAAGATTACTTAGAAACCATGACCAGGATATTTATTTTATGAAGTACTTAACCTGGTCAGGGCAGGGACCTTTGATATTTTGCTTTCACAATATTTGAATAATAGTAACTGTAGCCAGGTTTTTGTCATTTAATGTTAAGAAAGTTTTTAAATGTGCTTCGTATGCTTATTATCTTACACTGAAAGGGACCAATGTGGGCATTTAACTTCGAATTGCTGGATTTATAGGCTTTTCCCATTGTGTAGTCTTCCAAAATATTGTGTGCTATTTTGAGTACTAGATGATTGAGCTATATGGAATATAACTGTAAGAACCCTTTGGGATTACACTTGGTTATCTTTCTCAAAATAATGGGAATCCAGAAATTCTTGGATTGGTTTGTCTCTCATTTCACTTGTTGCTTAGATATGGTAAACAAAGTGAATTGAAGTAAAGGTAAAGTTGCTCCTGTGCACACTATGAAGGCATATAGGGAAGTGGAGGCATAGCTCCATTTCTTCTTAACTGAAGCACTGGCTGGAGTGAAGTGCTAGCTTTATGCCCTGACCAGTCGTATTTCCACTTCTCATCAGCTTTGCCTCCCAATTTTCTTGCCTTTTTGGTTACCTTTTTATACTTCATTTTTTGTGTGCCCTTTTCATTTGTATCATTGTTTATTTACACTTTCCTTCTTTGTTCTTATGTTCCTTCATAGAACATATATACTGCATGTGTCCTTACAACCACGGTATTTTCACTGTATCTTCAGGTGCTGAAAGTAAGAACAATGTGGAGCATACTGAATGATTTTTTCCGACCAAACCGTATGCCAGCAGCATTTATGCGGTACAAATCCATAAATTATTACAGTGGTCCAGAAACTCCCATTGCTGAAATACGTGAGCAGTTCTCGCAATCTGAGGGTGGTAGTGTTGACCTAATAAAGAATGAGGACACAGGTATTGCTACTGTGTGTCTTAATCAACCAGAAAGGAGGAATGCTATCAATGGTAATAATAACAGTAATAAGAACAACAGAAGCTCTTATGAGCAGGGCTGTGGAGTCGGAGTCAGAAGGAATTTTGGTGGAGTGAGAGTCAGTAAAAATGCACCAACTCCAACCTCGATATAAAATCTTAAATAGGTACTAGCTACAACTACTATTAGAGTTATACTTAAATATAGGTTATAAGTGTAAAAAGTAGCCTGATGATTCACATGGTGGTGATGAATGTCTTTTGATACCTTTTACCATTTTAGTAGGCTTACCCTTATTAATATATATTGAGCTTTTATGAAGGAGTTGGAGATTCAAAAATTGGGGTGTCAGAGTTGGAGGTTTTGTGTACCAACTCCACAGCCCTGATGAGTACACATACAAGCCTTAGACAGGGAAACTGGCTCTGCCGTTTATCACTAATGTGATTTTTTAAGTACCATTGGCTGGGCCATCATGTTGGTGAAGGAGTTAATTTGAAGGTAAAGTGTGAAAAATTAAACATCACAGGAAGGTGTGTGGGGATTGGAGGTATGGCTCCATGCATTTTCAATGTCAGAACAGATGGAATTGAATGGTTGCACACTTCTAGCTGCACTACATCAGGCTGTGAACCACACTATCCGCTAACAAAGAGGCAATGTGAACCCCCAAGCCAATCTAACTGTGGTGGCAAAGAGAATAATCCCTGTAAGGAGGGGGGTGGATTATTCTTTGCTAAATAAATGAATTTAGCACTGGGTTAACATAACCTTCTTAAAGATCTTGATTGTGCGTGTACCCTCTACGGTCACTACCCAAGTACATATTTATATTTAATTATGTTCCTGTATGAAACAAGGTTGTTTATCTGAATCACCTTTGATCAACTTGTGAGGGACTCAAAGCCAATTTGTAGTCTGGTAGGTGAATATCAGCATGTTAGAGGAACATGCTGCCACCACATTGTGCCATAAACTTTTTCCTGTTTATTTAATTTGGTTTAGTTACTAAACAATAAGAAACTAAACGTAAACCATCTCAGTGTGACAGAATCCTCATAATGATAGGTCTAACAGTTAAAAACACTATTTAAATCACAAACAACAAAACAATAAAATGAAATGATTAATATTAGTCACAAAATATTTAATCATGACTCACTTGGTGACATTGCTTACCCTTGGTATCTTCATTACTTGCATATGACCATGAGACTTTTAGCTTCCTTCTTATATTACTACATTCTCAGCCTTAAAATCAAAATAAAAGGAAGATATATGCCTTTTCATGTTAACTTTTAGACTTATTTCGACTTAAATACACAAGTCTATGTAGGGTTTCAGTTACAGGTTGTACCAACTCTAGGAGCCTTGTGCACTGTTTCTCATATTTCCAATGCAAATGCTTGTCAAGGAGGAGCTTGGATCTCAAGTCTTCTATCTTATACATGCTACCTCAAAACACAACATGATTTTAATGTGCTACTTTATTATATAATTGAATATTTTTACTCTGTTTTGACCAATACAGAGAACAAACCTATTTTTAATTAGTGATATTTTGTATAAAATTACTTGTTTTTTCTTATGCGAGGGACATTGGTTAGTGCCAAAATATCTAAAAGCAGAATAAAAATGAACCCTTCAAACTGCAGGGCAACATTTTGGATGGGGTTTCTATTTCTCCCTTTTAAATAGCAGGTCACAATGAACAAAGTATTCCAATAGGACTCATACACCTACTTCTCTACTGCAGACTACCATTCTTGCAAATTATTATAAATGGTCAGTTATGATAATGTAAACTCATAATCCAGCAACAAAATTCAGTTGCATGGCAAGGCATCCTGTTGTGATGCATGAACAGACAAAACAGACACACCAGCAATCATCATGAGTCCAATTTCAGATGGCATCTTTCACTGTCCAAAACATGCTACATGTTTCAGCTTTTTCATAAAGTCATAATCACACAGGCATAACCTAAATACTGTCTTGAAAAGTATTAAAGGAGGCATGACAAATGGACACTTCCAAATTATATACAGATGTTACAGAAGTCTTTGTTATCAGCATCAAGAAGGATCTTACAAAGCATTTTATACTGTTTAAGGAAAAATGATGGTGGATTTGGCTGATGCAGTTGGTACACTTGAAAGCTGGAGTACAGGAAGAGGATTAATTCTATATGGGCATGGACATAATTTCTGCTCAGGTGGTGACTTAAATATGGCTCGCAAGTTTTCTAATCCAGACGATGGATTTCGCATGGCTGTATTCATGCAGAAGGTCTTGGATCAGCTTGAAAACTTACCACTTATATCAGTTGCTTTAATTGAAGGAATGGGTAAGTCACTTTGTGGTACAACTTTAGTATGTACGATACACATGGTAAAACAAGTACTTTTTAAGGACCACTGTGTCTCACAACTATGATACAGTTTAAATTTAAAGTTGATTACACTTATGGAAGTCTTCAGATGCATTAAATCATTATACAAACAAATTATACTGTTCACAGACACTTCTTATTTTAATTTAAAATACAAAGTTACAGTGAAGTAAACATGTGGTAGGTGACAGTGACAGGCACTTCTATGAGTAAGTCCATGCTGCACTCAACCCTTGTCAGCTTTTTCCAGATAAAGTTAAACTGAGAAAAATAGATAACATATTATAAAAAACTGAGAATGACAGAAGAAATTTGCACAAGCAAGCTCTTTGTATCAGAAGAATTAAACACAATTAATTACATCATTCTTCACTATGATCCCTTCTGAGTCATGTCTGAAACATATGAACCTTCTGTAGACAGTGATCCTGGCAAATATCTGATGTATACAGTGTCATGTGTAACACTGTGTGGCAACATTTAAGCACTTTTCTTTATCTTAAGTGTAATCTACACGCGTGCAGGTATACAAAGAGGCAGTTTTAAACTGGCAGTTTCATTAACAGGGTAAAAGGAACATCTGAATGCTATGAGTATTGCATATAAGGGGGACTTCATTATGGTAACAAAAATCATTGCCACAGTCACATTTTATATTACACATGTGAAATATTCTCACACAAAACAAGAACTCTTTGCCTGTATGTTCATCATGATTGATTCCTAACAAGCTTCTGCTGACCTCCTGTAACTTCTTACACTGAATATACTTGACGTGTTGCCTTTGAAGGTACTTTTGGCTAGCTGTCCATAGGGGTACCATTAACATACCCTCTCAATCTCATCTTCTGCCTCTTTCCCTTGTCTAGGAGAAGGTCTGCATGGCAGAATCTGGCTGCAACCAGCTTAATCCTCTAAGTTATAGCCAGTGAGAAATGTCCATCACATAACTTCAGTAGCTTGTTTAATTACGTGTTGTGTTGCATGAATAATGAACAGAACTGGAGAGTTTTCTTTGCTTATGCTTTGTGTCAAAGTTAGAAAATGCTCATCCCCCCGATGATGGCAATGAAATGGAAGAACTCTAGTCTCAACTATTAATCTTGTAATAATACATCTGTGTGAAGTTGGCGGCTTGTCAAAAAGTAAAACAGGAAGACTGTATGCATTGACTGCTTTGATATAGTTCATCATGTTAATAGCAGAGGCACAACACAGTCAGCTATTCCATGTGATGGAAGAGAAACACTAAGAGTGAAAAATTTAGAATCTGTACCCTTTCATGTAGTTTTGCCAGGAAAGCTTGAATGGTGTAACAGTTGATGGACCAATGGATCCGACAGAATTCAATCACCTTGCAGCATGATGGTGTATCAAGAACTGGCAGGGTCCTCAAGACGGGCTTCTTCATTTAATACATGACAAGATACCAACATGCATAACATGTCTGATGAACTGGCTACAGTAGTCTCAAATATTATGAGACTGTGCTTAAATGCTTTACAAATTTTTGCAGCACTACTTGCCTCAGGATATTTTTTTCATTGCTGACAGACCATAACACTGATACGATTTGCTTCTAACAGATCATATGCAATTAAAGATGGCCTATGCCACAGCAGGAAAAGACACTATCAGTTACTTCATTCATTTAATAATTAATTCTCTTTCTGTGAGAGCACGCTGTATACTGGATATAATAATACCAAGCAAGTCAAGACTTTTTATATGAGCTGTATGGATTGGCATGTAGTGAAAATAATTACATGTGACCTATGCTACCAACATAATGTTACAGGCACCAGAACTGCATATGGTACCGATCCTATCAAGGTGTGTTCTGAAGAGAGGTATTTATATTATGAGTGTAGTAACAAATATGTTCGACTAGTTTACAAAATTAGCCAGTTACAGTGTTATAGGCCAATGAGTACTTTGTAACAATTTATTTTTCTGATTGTCTTCAGGTGCAGTAGGAGGTGGATCAGAATTAGCAATAGCATGTGATTTCCGACTTTTGACATCTGACACAAAAGGCATTGCATTTGTTCACAAACGCATGGGTATAACACCAGCATGGGGAGGATGCACCAGATTGGTTCACACTATTGGCTATGCAAAGGCACTTGATCTACTGGCTACAGGACGCAGGGTGTCAGGAGAAGAAGCTTTGCACATTGGACTTGCTGATGGCATTGTAGATACCAAGAATGCTCTTACGGAGGCCTCAGAATGGCTGAAAATAAGAACTAAGTGTGACATTGGAGTGCTGAAGTCACTGAAGATCATGACACACAATGCCAAGGAAATGAGTAAGCAGGAATCCCTTACAGAAGAAAGGAGACTCTTTGCTCCATTATGGGGAGGGCCTGCACAGCGTGCTGCCCTTAATGAAAATATTAAACATAAACAGTAATGGTATTTGTGGAAACAGCAAAATTGGAAAAGGTACAGTCCACACCCTCTTTGTGCATTTGTATTCTGAGTGCTCCTAGGTGTAACTACACACTCCCTTATGCAAATGTACTTTTATGGTATCTTTATGAAACAAAAAGTGACCAGCTATCTTTTGTAAGGAGCTAGCATACCAACTTTAATCACAATCCACATGTCCATTCTCGAGTTTAAAAGGACAGACAGAGAGAAGCAAACAACCGTATATGTATTTATTCTGTGCACAATGTGAAGAGAACACACACGAAGCATCAAATGATGGTTACAACATCTTGAACACTGAAGTCTGAGACACTTCCCACTTCCTTGCACTCTTATAAACTGCGCAACTGATCACTTCTCTTTCTGAATTATCATCAACTTGGCTGCTTCTTTTAAATATTTTGTTTTCATAATAATATTACATTACATGTTAATAATTCTTCACATGCTTGTCTTTTTTTCTTTTATGTTCTCTATCATGTTTCTTTTTCCTTTTGTTTGTCTTATCCTTGTTATTATGGCACTCCTGTTCCCACTCCTCATGGGTTTGCCAATTTCCCCTACCATTACATGTATCTGCATCTCTACCCTTCTTTTTCTTTTCTTTTTTTATCCTCTTTGCTTGTCTAAGTAAATCCTCATGTAACATTCTTCTGCGCTGACTGGTAAATTCTGTTCGTGCCTCAAGCTCTTCTTTGTAATCTAGACGAACAGAAGAGTATTATGAAAGAGCGCATATAAGACATTGTACGTGTATGGAGGTAAGGAAAGAAATACTGCAGAAATTAAGATTGTGGTCTTCTGGGTTGTGATGCAGTGTGCATTGGTACAAATTTACCGACATTTTGGTGGAACATACTCCCTCCATCTTCAGGGAGGTAGTATGTTTCTCTGAAATGTGGTACATTAAACAAACATTTATCTACTATCCAAAAATGTAAAGACTGAACTATAAAGAAGTATAGTAGTTTGATAAGGGCGTGTGAAACTTGTCTTGCAAACTAAGGGAAGAACAAAATAAGCATGTATGAGAACAGGACACTGATAATGTTTGGACCTGTGAAGCTGACAGTATTGCATGAGGAGCTTCATAATCTGTACTCTTCACCAAACATTGCTATGATGATCATGTTGAGGATCAGATGGGCCCTATGGAATTATTTAACTCATGACCCTCACTGCACATACTTAATACCTCAAAACTTGCAACTAATACTGACTTCACAGCCACTTCCTGTATTTCAGGCACTTGTAAGACATGTAAAAGAAGTTAACATCACAAAGTGAACAATTGGAAGTGAACTGGTTTATTTTCCTGATCAAGTCCAAATTTACCAATGAATATTTTATGTTCTGCAACTTGCAAGCAAGACATTACCATATCCAAAAAGAGGATGACGTACTCTTAACCCCTGTGGAGTCTGGATGTTGCTTTGTTTTGAAGGTGTCATCTTCACTTCAGGAACATCAACCTTCTCCATGATAATCATCAAGCCCTGAGGCTGTAGCACTTCTGAAAGATTACATAAATGTCAAGATATGTATAACTTGGCTTTCAGGGTTTAGCCTTGCCATATGTTGATGCTGTTCCATTTCAGCATACACTACAGTTGCCACCTTCAGGATGTGTATCAACTGAAAGGGGGAAGTGTACTGATATGCAGTTCTGAGTGTGAATATGGGTGGGTACAGAAAGCAGAGGCAAACTGATGAACATGGGAATGGGTCCTGTGATTGACATGAAAGGTTTGGGGGAAAAGAGATGAAGCCATCGGCTAAGTGTGAATCCATATTTGTGGTTGCACTTGTGGGGGTGTTAGGACAATGGCTCTGCCAATGCTGGATATTTCATCTGAGATGTTGAGTTTGGTCTGGTGGAGTGCCTGGTTACCGATGATCACTGGGTGTCTGGTCCACTGACTCTGATGTAGGTAAGTGTGTACATATAATGCCTTAATGTGTGCTGTTATGCTTTCATTATCTCCTTTCAACAACCATTCAATACCTCATTACATTTCAAAATCACAATTTTTCAGTTGCCATCTATACCATATTTAATGATGATCCTCATCAACAAAAGACTGTTGCCTCCTGAAGTACTATTATTCCTGCATCATTCATACTGCCCAACACCAGTTTATTTGCTGTTTCACAAAACATCTGCCTCTGCATACATAACACACAATAAAACAGCTCCTGACAGTCTTACTGCCATATCCACAACCCACAACAGAGGTTATTTTATGAATTTGATATGTATACCCTACAAAAATTAGCACTGTTAAAAATGATATGCTTTCACTCTGCTACGAGGCTAATGGATATGGTTTAACCTTTTAAAGCCTAGCGGTAACTTTACATACGACCAGGTTTAACATTAAAAAATTCTATGTGGTGCCCACATTGTGTTTATGTGTTTTGTACGGCTCTCAGAACAAACAGTAACTTTTGCCTTAAAACACATTAAGAGACTGGTTTTTATAACCGAAGTGGAGAGTGTTTACAGCGCGGTACGCACTGAGTCCTTATATAAAACAGATACGCTTCGTCTTTAAAGGGTTAATAAAACTCTGATTTTACTTAAACTGCATATTGGTATATTTTGAAAGGAAACAAAACTAACGAGCTACAGACTGTCAACAAAAATGTTAGGATAACCTATGTCACAGGGAGGCAAAATCCAATCTTTAAAAAATGAGACAGACATAGAGAGGTGCACGTGAATAAGTGTATGAACTCACTTGCTGTGAGGGAGCCTTTTTGTCTACTTGGCAGCAAGCATGAGACAGGCTTGTTCCTGCCTACATAGCATGTTGTTTCATACTTCTCTAGATGTTCAAGTTGAGATGTAACAGCTGATGTTCCACCAAAAACCAATTTTTCATTTTCTAAATCCTGGGGATTTAACTGAAAGAAAATGCATAAATTATAGGCAATGAATTACTGAAAATTATGGTACCAATAAAAATATCTACAGAGAGGACCATGTACTAATTCGCAAGTCTGTGGTACCCCATTGGCTAGCATTTTGCTACGTAAGTGACACCACCAAACAACGTATCTCACTGGCCATACGTGTTGACATTGTGCTTAAATATGTATTAAAGTTGAAGTTTAATTAACAAACGCTTATTCTACCTAACATAGAAGTTACTGTAAAAATGTTAATTAAAAACCCCTATTTCTGGTACATATGTATCTTACTTCCATATCGCTGACTGCTTAAACTTAGAAATGTGATTCCTGTTACTGTGACTGTCTTGTTCAAAACCACTTGATTAATGTACCCATAGTTCCCACATTCCTCATGAATCACCCTGTATGCTAGATACACTCTAAAAATAGTGGCCACCTCAAAGTCATTTTTAGTCACTATACAGAACATAACTTAGAACCAACCATAAGAGGCTATAGTAACAATTAGGGATTTCGTTATTTCCTGATGATGATGAATATCCCTGTATGGTTCACAGTAGAAGGGTGAATACAAATACAACTTGCAATATACAATTGAGTTGTCGATGCTGTGATTCTATGGAGTGAACTTATGCATTATAAGTCAGCCTGAATAATGGGATGGGCATCTGAATCTTTCACCTCAATGTATGCTTACAAGAAATCTCACTGCAGATAAGAAACAACACAGGTAAAGGGCGAACAATATACATTCTGCTTGTAAAATAATATCAGTTTGCAAAGAAATAACAGCTAACGTCCAATGATAGCCTTTTGGGTTATTATATCACTAGTAGGAATGTGCTACCTCTATCTTTAGGATGAACAAATTAAGTCCGGGTGGATGCTGAAGTGACTGGGAGGAGGATGGGTCAGTTACGTAGGTAAGTTGCAGTAGCTGTGGCCAATCAGAGTTGATGAAAGGGAAAAGGTACCAAATCTTGTACCAAGCCAATAGGAATTGAGAGCTTGAAGTGAGACAACCACTGTAATAAACAGCACTTTTCAAGTCTATATGCAATGAGAAATATGAAAGTCGTAAATGACATATATATAAGGGGGCCATAGCAGTTGGGAGATGGAAGGTGGAGATTGTGACGTCTTATGACGGCACGGATAAGGACGTGCTGCCTCAGGATAGTGACACTGTCATATTCTTGGAGAATGCCTTCAGCATTCTTGCATTCAGGGACTTACCACCTTCCTGTGTAGACCCAGTTCATTCTCCCACTCACCTCAGCAACCACCTCAACCTAAATTGGTCACCGTGAAGATGAAGGCATGGAACAATCCTATGATCCCATGTTGTGGAACAACCCAGTATTCAATCAATGAAGCAATACCTGCTGTGAAAGCTCAAAAACTAATAGCTGACTAACTTACTGGACAAGTTCGTTATGATAAAATTAAGAATGTTCCTTAGTCATTCCAATTTTTCTGATCTTCAACACATTGTCCAGTGGATACCAGGCCATGCCACTAGTGGTTCTTCCATATTCTTCCACGTTTGCAATGGGCTAATCAAAAATGTCACAATTGTTATCTTGCAGCAAAAATTGTGGGTTTAAAGTTACAGAAATAAATAAAGTATTCAGTGCTTTCAAAAAAATCTGTAACAGAGTTGTTGTTTCATGTATTTTAATTTTTCATTTTGAATAGTCTCAATCAAAATAAAGTCTATTCAGAACTGTACACTTACAGAAATAGGACACTGCACCATCCAAATTTCATCCTCTTCTGTAAGATTCTCAATTCCCAACCCACTTCTTACTTTAACTAAACCATATTCTTCATCCTTCAGCAGGGATGGTATCTGTCACAGTTTCAATGAATAAATAAATAGAAATTACCACCATAAAGAATGAAGTCTTGCAAATATATTCTTTCAAATTCTACAAGTACCTTTGGTTTTGAAATTCATGTACTGCATACAACTCTAATGTTGCAAAGTCAATGACAATACAAATACCACAATGCATAGTCATAAATTATGCTGCTGACAAACTTAATTAATGTAACAGATATTACACTACACAGACACATTAGTTTCACTGTCTACAGACTAACTAACTAACTACATGGAGCAGAGTCCTTCTAGAGGAGCTAACAGGTCCCCAGCTAGTCAAGAAATTGCCCGCATTTTATGGAACCAGAAGGTTCATTACCACATTTACAACAGCCTGCCATCTGTCACTATCCTCAGCCAGCTCAATCCAGTCCATGCCCCCACATCCCACTTCTTGAAGATCCACTTTAATATTACCTTCCCATCTATGCCTGGGACTCCCAAGTGGTCTCATTCCCTCAAGTCTCCCTACCAAAATCCTGTATGCACCTCTTCTTTCCCCCCATATGTGCTACATGCCCCATCCATCTCATTCTTCTCAATTTGCACTGTCTACAGGCAAACAAGAAATTTCGCTAGACATTCTAAATGTCATGAGATATGTGTGTGCGTGCGTGCACGTGCATATATCATGCATCCACATGTCAGTGGATCTAGAAAACTACTAATTCAATATTGTTTCTCCTTCCATACTCTTGCATTGAGGCCCAAACTCTCAGAATGATTTTATTCAAATCTGCAATGGCAGACGCACACTCCATTTTGTTAGGTCACTGGAATTTCGGTTTAACTTGTTCATTTTTAGGGACCAAGTAAACTAACTCTCTCCATGCAATAGAGTTCCTCTTGAGCAGCACACAGTTGCCCACAGTCAAGAAAGTCTTCATGTTTTATGGAACCCATGTGTTCATTACTGTGTTCACAAGAGCCCCATGGGCGAATCCAGTCCACATCCAGCCCCGCACCAATCCTACTTCATTAAGAGCTATTTCCGTATTATAATCCCATCTAGCTCCCTGTCTTCTAAGTAGCACCTTCCTTTAGATTTTTGCTCCAGAGCTCTGTAGGCATTTCTTGTCACTCCCTCATCCTCCTTCAGTTGACCATCCTAATGATATGGAGTACCTGTCATGAAACTCCTCATGCAATTTTTTCAAGCCTCTTGGTACTTCACCCTAGGTCCAAAGTATCTCCTCAGCACCGTGGTCTCAAACACTCTAATCTATGTTTGTCCCATAATGCGAGATATGAAGTTTCACGCTCATACAAAACGACATTTGGATGTCTAAGTTTGTGTATCCTAATCTTTACATTTTTAAGTAGCAGATGGGAAGACAACAGATTCTGAAATGAATGGCTGCAACTGGGGCTGTGAAGTTGGTACACAAAACCTCCGATTGCAACTCCTCAATTTTTAAATCTCTGACTCCTTCACAAAAGCTCAATATGTATGAATAATGGTAAACCTACTAAAATGGTAAATGGTATCATAAGACACTTCATCACCACCACATGAATCATAAGGCTACATTAGAGACTTATAACCTATATTTAAGTATAAGTCTGATGGTTATTGTAGCTAGTATCTATTTAAGATTTCATATTGAGGTTGGAGTTGGAATTGGTACATTTTTACTAACTCTGACTCCACCCAAAATTCCTTCTGACTCCGACTCCACAGCCTTGGCTGCAACATTCTCTGAAAAATTTTATCTGCTCTTCATTTATTTGACTTGTGTCAGACCCAAATATTTGACCTGCAACATTTTTGAAGGAATACATATGTGTGTTTAGTCCTGGTGATGTAATACAACTAGAGACCTTCCAAATGACAGACATATTAGAATAAACACTATATTTGCCTGAGTATGAGAACTTTCTTTTCCCAATTCATCATCTGAAAGCCATTAAAACAAAGATGAAAACACCACACTGATCATGAGACACTGAATTTATAATAATATACATATAATATAGAATAGTATCATAATTGATGCTTTATGTTAGTTTTATGTTAGGTCTAGCAACTGTATAAAGGCAAATTCAGACTTGGAAGTGTCTACATTCTATTCGCTTGTGTTACCTCTACAGAATCAGCGGAATTGTCGCTCCCTGAATCTTCCCTCATGGGTACGTCATGTGTTTTCTTCTTTCTGCAACTGTCTTCTGCCAAATTTCCTGCCAGGTTTTGTGGGTAGGACGACTCTTCTGAATGCCCCACACTAATACTCTCAATACTATCACGTGTTTTATTCATTCTGAAATTACTGTTTTCCAGATTTTGAGATACAACACTCTTTAAGACCAAATGTGTGGATTTAGCTACTACCTCTTCTTTATTTGTTGCTGTTACACCAAAATTTCTTTCTTCTTTACCTTGTACTGATTCTCTAGATTTACTGTCTTCAGTTGCCACCTTTATTTGTTCATTTGAATTTGTGCATTCACCTGCACACGTACTGGGTGTATCCACTCCATCACTTTCGTCAGAACTACAGCTAGAAGCCGTATGTGTGTGTGTTGGAACTTCTTGCCAGCCAAAGCTTATCTCGCTAGATGGGCTCCACTGACATGAACCATAGTCATGTTCGGTAGGTGATACAGGCTTCAATGATTTTTTTGAAAGTGTTCTTGCTTTTGGCAATGAACCAGCAGCATGAGCACGTTTTACTTTAAAATTCCGATTTGCTAATGCATCACTACGTGTCTGCAATTTTACCATCGCGGATCAGATGTCACTTCACAAGCTCACCACCTTCGGGCTACACAAACTGCACGAACCATGCACCAGATACAACCACGCCACGTATCAGACGAACTACAGTAATACGCACGCACATCACCCGCGCCAATGCATGCCAACTGGTACGCTGTTCGTAGCACAAATAAAAGAGGTACTAGCACAGATTATATAGCGTCAAAGGTAGTCAAAGATAGTCACAGTAGTCGAGCCAATAGCGACACGGATAAGTACATTTGTATAGACGGCGTCACCAACATGAACAGCGGGCGGTAAGTTTAAGTTAAACCAACACACGCACGAACTGTTGGTAAATATATTTTATCTTATCACTGCGTACATATTTCAGCAATCAAATTACCATCTTCAGGGGGCATCAAGAGTCACATGTACAGCTTACATCCAAACACTGTATGGTTCCACATTCGAGGATATTCCCATGTCAAAGTCAAAGACAATTCACTGTACCTCAAGTCATTACAAATAAAATGACATAATACAATATACATACAAGTTATTTACAAAACATTAAAGTTAAAATGTTGATACTACTAGTGATTGGATGCAAGCAGTACTTGTGACTTTTGATGCCCCTTGAAGATGGTAATTTGATTACTGAAACATATGAGTGATAAGAAACAACATATTTATCAACAATTTGTGCATTTGTTGGTTTAACTTAATGTATGGGAATATGTAAGGTGTAAAAAGAAAAGCGGGCGATATGTTGCGCTTGTTTTCAGGGAACAGATAGCAGTCGAATTGCAAGTCCAGACTGGTGTAAGCTTATGCAAGCACTATTAGCACCTCTGAACAATGAAAACTGCTATTATGGCAGTGGATGAAATCATATTGAATAGATGTTTGAACTCACAGTCACCAGTTGCGCACTGCCATAATTGGGCAACAAGCATCAATGACTGAAAGTAGACAATGACACAAGCAAAGCAGCAGCTTCCTTATTGATTGTTATATTTAAAAACTGAAACCAGATTTAAATTTACTGAATGACTGTAATTCTCAACTGATGCCATTACCATATAAATGGGTATTGGTAACGTATGTCAGTTGAAGTACAAAAAGATAAGATTTTACAATATTAAATTCATATATCAATATGTCTCACACCACAAAAAATTTTGTCTGCTACTTGTGTTTATGGTTTGACAATAGCGATGCATGAATTTATATTTAATCAGCTTATGTTGAAAGCACAATGAAAAATCAATGAAAAACATTTTTTTGGATCAATCCACTTCTGTGAAGAAGCCTTCTACCAGATGAAGATAATTAAATCAAGATACCAAAGCCATCTGATGGATGAACATTTAAAGTACTGCCTTCACTTGTACCTAAGTAATTATGAACCCTCTTTCAGTATGTTATCACAAGATATGCAGTATCATGCATCAGCTTCGCAATAGGCGGTTTAATGAAAAACACCTTTTAATTATAGCATGTAGTTTTAGTGTGAAAAGATCAGTTTTTAATAAATGAAACAATTAAACTTCTATATGTTCATTGCTATTATGCTATTTTACATGTCTTTGCCTAGTTGACCTACCACTAGCATACTACGTACTATGGTAGATTGTGAAAGATTTTTGGTCTTTAGAGGAGATCATCGAGTCCAAAAGTCTGGCCACCTATGATGTACATATTGTCTTTATTGCTACATAGCATATCCTGCAGGTGAATCCATACAGCTGCAATAAAAACAAAAACTAAAGTGTATTTTAGGCAGTCTGATTGCAGAATAACTGATATGTAACAAACATTATTCAGCATAAGGTGAAAGCATTTCTACATGAACGAACTACTAATCAGGTGCTGAAGCAAGGAAATCAAATTATGTCAAGAGAGGGAAATGGGGAACAGGGACCAATCAATTCTTTTGATGCAGCACATTAATGTTTCTTAATGGGATGAATGAACAGTAAATTAACTCTCATTTTATCTTTCTGTGTCCTTGCCTCATTGGCCAGAGGACAGAAACATCAACACAAACAGTACCTGTATACGTACGATGAAAACAGTAACTTGCTAAAAACTGAACACTTTATTAGTGATAATTAGAAATATAATAATTTGTACATGCATACAGAACTGAAAATTGCTGGTTCCAAAACATTAAATTCCAGCAAATAAACTGACTGCATATAAATATATGACAATTATACAGGAAATGTAAACAAATCACATTTCGAAATTGCCAATCAACGCAAATTATGAAAACATGATGCAGTAATCAGTAACTGGAAATAAATGCAAATCAATGAATCTATTCTGACACAGACAAAATGTATTACAGTTCCTAATTCATCTCCAACATGGAAACAAATCTCAGGAACAGTGCATGACATCACAACATGGCCAAGGTTGCTTTCTTTCTCCCTAAGTGAGGGAATCTCATCAGACATCTGATGACAATCTGTACTAAAACCAACACAAAGTATTTACCTCTAAAAATCTCATTATTAAGCAAATAGATGATATGACAGCAACAGACATGAACAATTCTGTATGATATATTGCAAGTATTAAAATTTCAAGACAGTGTGTCTCAAACAAGGAATGCCAGGCATGTGACAACAGCTTCATTTACTTCATGTGCCGGTGTAACACCATGAGAACATTTTAAAGACTTATAAGAAAGCATACAAATGTATTCAATAAATCTATCTGCATGCACAAAATATTTGTCCCGATTGCATATTCTATATTGTACCCTTGTAGCAGTATGCTGACTTTCTTCAAATGAGATCAAACAGTTTACTTATTATACTACCGAAAATGTTAATTGCATTCTTTGCATTAATGTATAAGGTCTCCTCAATTACAAATGCTGCAACCTTAGCCATGGGATGCAGAGCTGTGCTGAGCTCAGATCTGGAAGCGAGTGTGAACCAACAGTAAGCACATAACAAACATGTCATATTTACCACAATATAAGACTAAAATTTTTCCCCAGTTCATCCTCTAAAAAATGGTGGGGGCAAAGGTGGTCACCTTATAAGATTATGCACAAAGTTAAATATGTTCTGTACAAGTATTTTCCTGAAAATCTGCAATTGTGAATGGACATCATTATACATGCATGGTAATCTTATGTTCAGGTGAACACAGTACTTCTTTTTGACAGCAATAATATGTATCACGCACCCCAGCATCATACAATAGCATTCAGAAGGCTGGGTGCTGTGCCTTCTCTGGATGACCTACTGGTAACAAATTCATTCTACTAACACAATACAAAACATGGTTAAAATCCAAGAAAGCCAAGTTTATATAAGAAATTACTAACATGATTATGGGAATAAAAACTGTACTGTATAATAGATATTGAGTCTTCTGATTGTATCCTAGCTCCACCATCCTCTGGAAATTGGTATATACAGAAGTATATTACAATTGATGCTAATGTCATGACCACAAAATATAGAACTCCTTCACCTGTAATCCTCCTTGAGAAGACAAAGAGAGCATCACTATTGCAAAATAGTGGGGGAAGTGCTCAGTATGAGCTGGCTGGTCAGCCTGCAAGACAGTGCTGTTCATGCCACCAAAACAGAACAAGAACTGCTGTAAGAATGGATACCACTTGCATTGCCATCATAAAATTTATATTACACTTTTATTTTCCTAGAAGTGTTAAGAACTGAAATAGAGAGATCAGTTCACAATATTTATTCTAGATGCAGTGTTACAAACCTGGTGGTGAGATATGGAATGTTATTGGACAGAATGTTGTACAAATATGTGTGATGTGTTAATATACATGCAGGTTTCCAGCACGAATGGAAACAGTAATGCAAACACAACCACATTCCTTATTGTATAGCGTCCTTACCCATAATTATAAATGTTTTCATCTTTCTACACTTCTTTTAGGATGTTGCACTATCACTAACTTAACTCCATGGAGCAGAATTCTGTTTGAGAAGCTAACAGTCTGTCAGATAGTCAGATTCTCTGAAACCTTAAATTTCATTCTCATGTTCATAACATCCCACCACTTGTCCCTGTCCTTAACCAAATTAATCCAGTCTATGCCCTCCCATTTTATTTCTTTAATATCCATTTTAATAATATCCTCTCATCTATGCCTAAGACTTCCAGATGGTCTCTTTCCTCTAGCTTCCTCCTCCAAAACCCTGTATACATTTCTCTTCTCCCCCCATATGTGCCACATACCCTGCCCATCTCATCCTCCTTAATTTTGTCACTCAGTAAGTGGTGAGAAGAACACATCATGAAGCTCCTCATTATGCAGTTTTCTTCAGTCCCCTGTTACTTCCTCCCTCTTAGGCCCAAACACCTTCCTCAGAACCCTATATAGCACTGTATAAATTTGACATATTATTACAGAACCAGTGCAACAAATAAACTCAGGAGTTCATCATGGTTTGACACTGAAATCAGAGCATGTCTTTCCGGTTGGTGATGGAATACCAAGACTGCAGACTAAAGAATAAGTTCTTCACCTTAAATAAGTGTCCTCACTAAAGTGAATTTTAAATCACTGCTTGTTATGCACATTCCCAACATGAATTGGTATGTACTAATCCACAAGAGCATTTGAACTAGCCTCAAGTGCCTTTAGTAGATCCCGTCCTTGCAGTAAGCCCGAGCTGACAGGAGCATTCACATCATAGTCTTGCTGACTCAGGTCAATCAATGATGGTATGGTGGCTCCTTCTGGGTCAAGCAGAGAGAAGGAGTTCTTACGTATACTGGCTTTGCGCTGTGCAACACCTTCATCAACTGGTAGTGGTACTGTGCATGTCACCATATCACTTGGAACCACCTTTAAAACTTCTTGCACACGCGAACTTTTACAGTGCTGCAAACTGTCATCTAGAGCTGGATCCTCTAGGTTTGGTCCCCTGCCTTTCTTTTTCCGAGCATTTCCCTGAAATAGGAATCAACAGTTGAATAAATACTGCATCTGTAAGAAATTTGATTAGATAGTAACAAATAAGGAAAATCTCTCCATGTTATCAGTATATTCACCAAGCTTTATATGTCAATAAAAGTTTAAAGTTACAACATAATATTCATAGCACACTGGTTCATTGCAATAATCCCTTGTGGTGCTATAACTCTTGCAGCATGACCATTAACATTACTGATTTTATATAAATTGTGAGCATTTGTTTGTGTATGTAGGTGATATAGTCACAATGTATGAACAAATAATATAAAATGCATAAACAGTGCATCAATGTAACTCACAAGAAGACACTTTTTGGACTGTTTCAACCCCGGACATGGAGGCAGCAGGCTCCTCCTAAATGTCGGCAACAATTTACTGATCGACACAGCATCACATACTATATGACTTGATCCTTCATCGACACCAGTGTGACAGCCACAAATTCTACGTCTGGATGTTGGTATTTTATGAGCAAGAAAGGCTGTACAAGCAGTTATTGTTAAGGCATTACAACAGGGCCTGTGGAATAAGATCTTTATGCACCCAACAGAAGTTTCATAATGAATATTTCACGACACTTCAGGCAAAATATGGATAAATATACAAAACTGCATACTAGAAGCAGTGTTTCAAATACGTGTACTGTGTTGTTATGTTAATTTTAAACTTAATAGGTATAAGCTAACAAGAAAACCTGATGTGAAGTTCACATTAATAGTGCCTGCCAAGTCCTGACTCTGCAGAGAATTTCAGCTACTGATACACACTGCAAGCTGGTATAAAATATATTAAGAAGTGTGGGCGTAATGTAAAATTCTGGTATGCTTGTTCCCTTTCATTTAATAATCCTGAAAACCATATAACTTATGGAAAAATTATATTCTACAGAACACGTGTGTTTTACTTTTCTCAACACCTTTCTGTCTGCAACATTTTTTATGCCTGGAAACACCAGGGAGTTATGCTGAAGATGTGCACAGATACCTGTGTGAATCACTGTACGAAACTGTTTGTCACTGTTCTGAGATTTAACCAAAACTGGAAAGTGGTGCTAAATCTTAGTCAAACTCTCCATGTCACATTTAATATATATTTATTCAGAAGTTCTAGAGTTGTTACACGCAGAATAAGAGACCAAATGAAACTAACAGGTGCACATTACAATCTTTCATTACTACCAAGCCTGGGTATCATCTGCACTGATAATGGAGGCAGTATATTTCTCAGACATGGTGGTACCCACCTACAAGACTACATGGCATCATAACCCAGATCACGATGTGAATCTTCACCTTTGCACAAATCCCGAATCTTATACTGGTACAAGTTACAAAAATTTTAAAAGATACTTGAAAGATATTTTAAAGTTTATTTACATACATGCATGTGTGTGTGTGTGTGTGTGTGTGTGTGTGTGTAACTTTATTTTTTTATGCTATCAGTATATACATATATTAAATTCACAAGTGCCTATGCATCCATCACGCTCTGTATCTCAGAAAATAATGACAGCACAAAAGTATAAACACCAATGTTGTTTGTTTTAAAGTAAAAAGGTAAAGTTCCGCCTTCAAACAGGCCATGTCAGCCCAGAGGGGGAGTAGAGGTATAGCTCTATGCTTTATTTAACTGCAGAACCAGATGGGAGTGGGTAAGCTTGTTGCTTTAGGATGGAAAACTCCGACAATAGTAAATGTCGCTGTTACGTGAACGGAATACACACAAAACCTTAACTACTGGAGCTGCTAGGATACAAGGAATATCAAAACTAATGCCACTGCTGGGACTGTGAAACCCAAAACTAGCATCATTACTATGACGAGCAAAAGCTGCTCGGAAAAAGCCACTAAACCATTGTGTCGCTTCTTGGATATACAGAAAACAAAGCACATTCCTCAAACCGCAGTACAGATTTTCCTGTGTGGGTATGGCACTATTAAAACAATGAACACAATACAACAACAAAAGCAGCAACAACATAACTTTATTCTTGAGTATTATAAAAATTCTACTGCTTATGTCACACTGTAATTGCAAGATAATTTTACACATTACTTTAATATGATGCATTAGGTGACTTGTTGGAAGATCGTATTTGTTTTCTGGCACATTTCATCTCTAAACCTACGTAATAACCTTCTGGCAACTGATGCAAAATTAAACAGTATTTGCAGTCACAGAGAACAGGCAATCACTGCACTGTTTCCATATTTTCTCACAAAAGAATGAACAAGAAAATAAAAAAAGCAATCACTTTTGTTTGTGATGGCACACTCATGCAACTCCCACTCCAGCCCCAGAAAAGATTACTGGCCAACTTAAATCCTAGTTCACACCAGACACATTTGGTACAGGAAAATTTATATAAAAACTAAAACGGGAGGAGGAGGGGGGAGAAATGGAGAAGAGAGGTGCTTTATTTAATGACACTGTCAATTGCTAGGATTATATACTGTTGATGGTACGTGCATAAAGAAGAGTATGCAGCATTGGTGGAAAAATACTGACAGGGGAAAACTGAAGTACTTACGAGGAAAACCTGTCCTGTGCCACTCTGACCACCACACATCCAATATGGACTCATCTGTGGAACTGGAGGAGGACGGACTGGCACTGGGACAGGTTTCTCTCCAAACCAGGTGAATGCCATTCTCATCCGCATCAGTCCAAAATAATCCCTAACATATATTAAACTACATAATAATATAATTTGTTTAAATATGATCAATATATATAACTTGTACATAAAAAACATGCACCTCATAAGGCCTGTAACTTTCATTTGAAACCTTTCCCAGCAGTGTACAGTTAATGAAATATTATATGAACTTAATCCAAATGCAGCATGTAACACAACTACCTAGCATCAACAACCAACTGAATTTTTAAGGTATATGGAACCTGTAGGTTAGTTTTACAACAAAATACCCACCCAACTGTTTATCAACCCACATTAAGGAAATTCAATTTACATAGGTGTACCTAAATTGCTTCTTGGATTTACAAACATCCTTAGCAGAACCACAACACTTTCAAGAACTGATTACTGCAGGATCGTAGCCGTTTGTTTCACTTTCAGTGTTATGTACTGGAGGGAGAAGACCGGTGTGCTACAATTTTTCCACTGTGAGAAAGAGCTCCTAACACCAAGAACTAGTACTGTGCTCTACCGTCCAGGAACAGTATTACACATCATTTGTTAAATGTGTCATTTTCCTCACAGCCATTTATGGTACAGCAACGTTTTAAATCTTCCTCATACCGATTGATTTTTATTTGCAACAATTCCCATCTCTGCCTGCAGTAAAATTCCAACACTCATTCATATGTTATAGTGTTCTGAAACTGCACTAACCAAGACTTCAGTTAAATATGTGACTGCCCACACATCCATTTACGGTACAGCAGTGTTTTGGATCTCTCTCATATCTACGGACTTTTATTCAGGGTAATTCACGCTAACCTGCCTGAACTTCAGTCAAGTTCATGACAGAATACAAGACTATATACTCTGTGCTTAGAGTGGGCCTCAAAATGTAAAAATAAGACTACATAATTAGGATTTCTGTCATTTGGATGCATGGCATGTACAGAATTGTTTTTAGTGGTAGGTATCCTTTCACCAAATTTGAGGCTCAAATGCTGTTCATAAAGCTGAGAGAACAATGGACGCCATCTCATTCTCTTTACACAGCTTACAATTCGTAGTCAAATTATATTTCACTCTTACCCTTCCTTGTTCAATCTTGTTTACCTTTTGCTTTCAAAAGAGATGCCACATCATGCTCAGTCTGTCTCAATACTTGAAATTTAATTACCCCAACTGTACTATATAAAATGTAATTTCTCCCTTCCCCATTCATTTTCACCTTTTCTATAATAATACTCATGAAACAAGCAATTTGTCATAACCCACTGATATACAATTTTACAGGAGACAGAAAAAACTTTACAGATCATTAATAGGTTAACACTTAAGCATGTTAGGTTTTTATGAAAATATACAGGGAAGCAATATTTTTGTGGACACAACACTTTGACAGAAGATGTGTTTGTAACCCAGCTGTCTAATAACATGGGAATCTCAGTTTGATGAACTGCTATTTAACAAAAAATAATACTTTGACATTATTTTCCAATGTCAGTCATAAATACTTCTTGAACTTCTAAACAAGTGTGACTTTGACAAAAAATTATATATGAACTCCTGCCACAATAATACTTCAAGTTCCACAGAATGCAGGCTATGTCTTGAATAGAACAACTGTTACGATCTAATGCACTCTGCTATGCGGAATTGGTCTGCATGGAAGATTTATTAAAACTCAATGGCAAAACAAATTTGGACTACACTGAATAACTGGCTACTCTTCTGGATTATGACATAGTATAGTATGTGGTTACTAACACCCTGCCTGGTATTTAGGGTACCCTGGCATTGTGTCATAATCTGTGAGTCTAAAATATTAATGCTGACAACTGTAGAGACTTTATATATCATTAGAACTACTATTTTGCTAGTGACGACCTGATTTAATTGTGGCTAATGGAAAGGACTGCGATAAATCTGTTTAGTTTGAGACAAGAAAATAAAAGTTAATTACACATATCGATTAGTTCTATAAAAGTGTACAGAACTAGAAGATAAGTGACATAAGACTATATAACAGTTGGGTAGCATGGAGACTAGACTGATAAAACACCCACCTCACATGCAAAGAAAAATATAACAATCATCTAAATAAGAGGACCTAGATTCAAGGGGAGAAATTTATCTCTGGATAATAAAATGCTCACTTGAAAATACTCATATTGTCTTCTGCCCCCCTCCCCAAACACTGCTGTGACTCACAGGCACAAAATCAATACTTATTAGGGCTAGTGCATACCCTCAGGCAATGCGTTCATACTTTGGCAGGACATACAATTACAGGCACAGATAGAGTACCTTCCATTTTGCACATTTATTAATTTATAGAGTAAAATATTCCTTATTTGATTTTCCAGTTTCTTTTCAAAGTGGTCTGGCAATTCCTGCTCACACCATCTTTGGCTTTGTACCAATTAAAAAAAAAATCAAATCAGAAAATGCACGTGTATCTATATATGATCTTTCACTGCTATCTTATTAAACCATAAATCTTTCACAAAGGAGTGTTCATCAAAGTCAAATATTTAGTTAGCATCTTATCTGTGATGATATTCTTATTTCTTAAGGTATAATGTCTACTTGAAAGCACTGTTTCAGAGATACATCCCTTGAAGTGTCACAATGTTGTTACTACACCCAATGCTGAATGAGGGACAACAATACAAGGGCATGATGTTTATGGTGAGCTAATTCATCTTACTGGCCTCTAGTAGAAATGTAGTTATTTATAAATAACAATTTAAATGGGGCCACAACTTAGTGAAGCTATTCTATGGGCCACTAACTGAGAAATAAAATCAATTCAGCTCCTATCTCCAAGAAGCAAACAGGCATTTCTTTAAAGTAGAAAATTTGATGGATAATAACAGTATTCCCCTCACTAGAAAAATCAGATTTTTATGCAGCTTGCACACTTTATTCACCTACATTTTCAATGTTGTAAATTAAGCACAAAAACAAAGTAACTATGCTTGACGGAGCACAGTGAAACATTTATGGCATTATTCAACTCTGTTCAGTGACAAAATAATACTTCTGCGTCTTCTTTGCTGAATGGGACTTCTCTGCATCACTAGTACTTAATTACTAGTCAGCCTTATTGATATCCTGCGCACATGCAAGACAGGATTT
Organism: Coptotermes formosanus; assembly: GCA_013340265.1. NCBI lineage: Eukaryota > Metazoa > Arthropoda > Insecta > Blattodea > Rhinotermitidae > Coptotermes > Coptotermes formosanus. The sequence goes on along the minus strand of BLKM01000725.1, from coordinate 1,259,505 downwards.
TATGTAATTAGCTGACAGAAACAAGAGATGAAATACATTAAGTCAATCTTGAAGATTCAAGCATTCAGGGACGACTGCAAGTTGACTGGTAGATAGTTACCAACCCATTCTGGAAGAGACTGCTGCCTTCATCTTCCAAATCTTCGTGTAACAGCACACAGATAAAAGCAGGAAGCTCCTCCAAACCATTGGTAACTACAAACCAATCTACACGGAGTCATATCCCAGAGGACTTTATGTACATCTTCATCAACACTGCTGACAGAACCTAAAATCTCACACACATTAGTCTTCTTTCTTTATTTCAACACTCCCCTCCAGTGGTTCAGCTTGTGTAATGTACCAAACTTACATGAGCTACTATCAAGACACATGTGCATAAATGTTAAACACCTCATTATGAACATCTATTTCATTCCTTGGATGAACTCTTACTTGCTGCCCTGTATGCACATAACTTCATGCAACTAAACTGTGGTTACTTCAATAACAATGCTAAAATATGAGTGAGTAGACAACAGCTTCCTCCAGCATATGCAATTTCTAATGTTCAAGAAACTACAGCTGTAACTCACTGAATAACCCCCCATTTCTCCAATATGGAAGTATTAAGTAATTTTTACATTATTTCAATTTCACTTCCAATAGAACCGTAATTAGAAATCCAAACTCTGCATATGGTGGTTATGCTTATAATATTATCCCTTTCATATTCCCAGAATGGAAATCAAACCACAAAATGCATGAGAAACGATGGTGTGGAAATCACTTGCAACAAAAATTACATTAAAGTAACTTTCTGAAACTTACAGATGTCTCACTCTGTACCAACATACTCTTACTTAGACTCTGCAGAATTCCAAAGAACCTTCGCATTACAAGTCACAAGTGAATTGAGTCTTTTAGTTCTTATGCGCACATATACCTACACTTTATTTACAACTCAACAAGGGTACATAAATTAACACTCATCTTCCTACAAATACAGCTTGTATTTCAGTTCATCCAGTCATATACAACCCCACTCCCCAAGGGGGGGGGGGGGGAATGTTGATGGAAAATATAGGCAGATAAATTTTATCATAAGGGTAAATGTTTCAGGGATTTCCTTTGCTTGGGGAAGGTCCACACTAAGAATAAAAATTCCTTTTATTTACACATGAATGTGTGAATATGCAGAGTATTTACCTAAACACTTGCTTACACATTTAGGTCCTTATGGTAAGTAGAAGTTCCACTGCTCAATCATATTTGCAGTGCTTCTTCTGTACAGAGCAAACACATTTCTGGGAATGAGTTTCCAATTGGCTGAACATAAAAGGATGGAAAACCATCACTCTTTGGGCACTCTATACCTTCTAAAAATATATAAAGATATGTCAAAACCACATTAAAATCTGTGAAAAATGACACTAATGTCCAGAGACTTTCTTTGTCCAGATGTATGCCTATATCGGAGTTCCACGGAAAAAAAACCTGTAAGAAGTGGAATATCAAGAGATCACACAAATTCTCGGCAGTAAGCACTTTCTTACGCCACTTGGTGCTGGTGGGTGAATATGATTTCTGCTTAATCCCAGATCCATTTTATCAACATTTAACTGTATTATATAAAAGCAAAAGTGTCTCCAATTTCCTGTTCCTGTTACCAATTCCCTCCTCATCCAATCAGATGATTACCAATACTACAAGAATACATGACCAGGCCTTCCTTCAGAAACTGAAATTCAAACAAATTCCTTGTGTTTAACATGAAGGTTCATTATGACCCATCCCGAAGTTCACCACTGGCTATACACCAATTCATTTCTCTGTCTCAAAGTACTCCTCTGAACTTAAGTCTATTCACAGACCTCTCAAGTGGGGTTCCCAGCTATGGTATGATGATAAGTAATTATGCCTGCATCAGTACTGCTATTTTATACACCACTCTGAGGATATACGAGTACATTCACAGTGGAACTGAATAACACCATGCAATACACAAAATGTGTTTTGTGTAATAATATGTTACTTGTTTCCTTTTTATTTATGTCACATGCTCCTTTTGGTAAATCTGTTTCCTGCACAGTGACTCAGTCTCTCTATCCTGTGTCATGTAAAAAATTATCTGTTCCTTCTGGAAAGTGAGGTTGACACCTGGAGTAAACCTTCTTATTCTATAAACCAATTTAATTTAAATTAATCTGTGCACATCACACCTTCTAAGAAGGCAATCAAGGTCTGCTTCAGTGCTGTGTATATGAACACCAGACCTTGTCTAAAACATCTCTGAAGTTACATCATAAAATGAGTATAGAACCTCATGGAATAAAAGTCCTGTGTGATCAGAATTCCCTACATGGTGACAAATAACCAGCGTTTCAGTGTTTCCTAATGTAACACCAATCTTCTCAAAACCAGTAACATTTTTATATCTGCAAACAATGCTGTAAAAGGCAAACAGTACAAGAAACAAACATTACAATATGCCTGTTATAAGTCATAATGGATGAAATAAAAAGTATGTGTTGTTAATTCCTCATTAACATAGACTGCTCCTGTGACCTTCCTTCTCCCTCACATGATTGGCCCCAGTCAAAGCAGTTTATTTCTATGGCAGAAAGTACTTCATACAGAAGGATAAACCCACGATGCTTGAACAATCCACTGGAATATGAATCCTGGGGCCTGTGCGACAAGCGGGTCATTCATTCAGAGGAGTTCTACTAGGTGTGTGTGTGTGTGCGTGTGTGATCTACAAACCACAACAGTGAGGCAGCCTAGGCCCGAGTTTGGCTGTTGAGCCACAGGGAGGGGGGGGGGGGGGCCAGAATCCCTCAAGTATGTTAAAAATACATACAGTTATAATCTTTGTTATTATGTGATAGCAACACACCATCAGAGAAATTTTGGACAAGAGTTTATTTGCCCGACTGCACGGAAAAAATGGACTACGTATTTCCAGCAGAGGCACCATGTTTATGTGATAATGCTTCCATGCTCAGGGACACAATACAAGCTACTCCCTGTGTAAATATATAAAGCTAACTGTGCTGTAAAGTGGCACTGAGACAAAGTGTGTAGAAGTTCAAAGTAACAGAGGTTAACAGTGTCACCTGCGATGTTTGGGAAAAACTTCAGAACATGTAAGTTCATCCAGCTTCAGAACAGTGCTCTGTCAGTCACAGAGAATTTCTTGCCAACGTTCTCTTCTATAGTCTGTTCTCATATTTCTCGTTTCTTCACAAATTTTGTTCTGAAAGTTGGCACTTGCACACCGCCAAATGTCACAACTGATAGAAGTAGTGTATGAAACTAGACGTGTTATAAGGACTTGGACATGGGGATATTCATACTGAATCACTTCATCAATGCAGCTGATACTTTCACAAACTTAAAACAAGGATGTCATAATCGCAAACCATATTCCCTGACTACTAACTTACAGAACAAACAATAAGACAGGCATGGCAGAGATCACCTGAAACTGAAGTATTCAATCCATTAATAAAAAAAAAAAAGATTCCATTCCACCTTTTCACATGCTGAACTGCCAGTGATGACAGCTGTCTCTTGTGTAAGATTACCCTTTCTTACTGCTACCTGGATGTTTTGTCCTCTTCAATCATACCTTTTGTAACTAAAGACAATACACATTTTGAGTGTTTATATATCAGACACATTTGATAAAGACAATGGTAACATGGTAACTTCTATCTCCTTAGTGTCAACATCCTATGCTTATTATTTAACTATGCCCCTGTTAAGTAGCCACAGCCATTTCAGTAATGACTATAAGCAGATGGAACACAGAATCACTTCTGTGACAGTACCGTGAATTACTATTAATTCTTATTCCTATTGTAGGATGGGATAGTGCAGTTGGCATAGTGACTTGCTACAGGCTGGAGAGTCTGGGGATCGAATCCCGCTGGGGGTAAAATTTCCTGCAACCGTCCAGACTGGCCCTGGGGCCCACTGAGCCTCCTGTACAATTGGTACTGGGTCATTCCTGGGGGTAAAGCAGCTGAGGTGTCGCGTTAATCACCCACCCCTATAATGTGCCAGGGTTAAAGAAAGAGTAGAACTGTACCTCTACTCCTCCTCTGCGCCTTCCTGGCAGGTTATAGGGTGAACTTTGCATTTTACCTACCTTATTCCTACTTCTGCCATATGTAACTGCGGAACACACACTCATTAAAAAAATACAATACGTGTACGGTAAGTTTAACAAATGTACAGATGAGGTAAAGTAGAAGTTAATGTGCTTCAGTGACACCCACCGTGGAATGCAGTGCTGCACAGAGTTTTGTACCACAAAGGATACCCAAAACATGATGTCCTGATAAACACAGACAGCCATCGAAACCATACATTCAGCAATACAGCATGAAACACGGACATTACATCTGTTTTCATAATGGCAGCATCTAGGCTATAATTTGAAAGTGACAACATGCTTCAGTCATCTTACTGTCACAAGAAATCTAGTCTTGTAACCAAATATTCATGTTTGTTGCACACTCAATTTCTGCAATACAACTCAATTCCAATGTATGTTATATGTGTAAACCAGCTCTTGAAATGTGTAGGAGAAGGGCACAGCCCTTGGTGAAATACAGTCCTTTCTAACAGAAAGAAACGGGTTCAACTTGTGTGACTAATCTACACATCTCTGACGGTGATGCAGTCAAACTATAAAGTTCTGGGATTGATGTTACTGTACAAGTACGATCTGGCACATAAATCAACTGTAAGCACTCTGTTATTTCATGTTATGTCCACCAGGATTAATGATAAGACAGCTAGCTCAATCAGTTCATCTGTAGCAGCCCCTGTAAGTTCTGTTTTCTTTGTCACCATGGAGCAGCACAAGCATCATGTTTTGTTTAAAACTCAGGAAAACAGCTAAAAAACCTTACAAAATGCTTAAAACTGCTACAGATATGAAGCTCCATCTCATACATGCTTTCAAATGCTGGTCCAAGGAGTGGACAGCCATCAACTGTCTGGAATCTAGAAACAGCTGCAAAAGTTACGGTACTGGTGGCCACAGACTGTCAAATGACTAAAATTTTAACAGTGGATCAACTGCACATTAACTGGGAGACACTTTGTCTGATTCCTCATGAAGATTTTTGAAAGAGGAAGATATGCATGATATTTGCTCCATACAATCTCATGGATGATCTCTTCTGCCATGATAGTGAGGCACTTTCCTGAAACATCACAGTGTGCTAGAGAACAGCCACCCACTTTATTCACCTGGCCTTGTGCCAGCGAACATTTGTATATTCCCTAAAGTAAAACCCAACCTTAAACGGAGATTTTTGGACATCAAGGACAATGCAAGGAATGTAACCGCTAAATTCAATGCACTTCCATTGGCCACACTTTTGGTGACAATTTTACACGACTTTTAAAAGATGGAAAAAGTGTGTTGCAGTAAAGGGTGATCACTCCGAAGAAAAATAAAACAACTTGCTTCTTATTTCAGTCCCAGAACCTTATTGTTTCACCATGTACAACAGCAATGACCATTATACTGGACACTGTCCATCACCTTCAGCTTTTTTGGTGAAACATTAAGTCTGGGGGGAAAAAACATGAAAATGGTGTACATCCAAAGTAACAGTCAGGGTTAGCTTGAGGTTCAAGAGGTGCCTAGTTCAAATTCTAGCTGAGTACTGGCTACCATGGTTTCCCTCAGTAACTGCAGGCAAATGCTGTCACATTACATTGTAACAACTGCGTCTTCCCCAACTCACTATTCGCATCCTACTATTTTTTGTTTGATGCTGCATAACCTCTTGCGTACAGATAGCACAATTAAATGACAGGATAAAGAACATGACAGATAATGTAACATTACTGGGGCACTCAAATGCAAGACAGCTTTTTCACTTTTAATTTTTGTGGGATTCAAGCAAACTGACTTCTAAAATGCCCGAATGTATGCCTGCGGTGAATTCCACTAGTTTACTTCAATATAAATAACTCAGCCATTCACAATCACTGAACACCAAAATGCTATCCTGAAAAAGGGTACCATCATGAGCATTCTTTTGTAAGCACTAATAACGCATAAAGATCATGAATATCCAGATTATACACATACGTCTGTGAAAATCTCTAACCTCACATCATTAATACTGACGGTCTACCTATGCTGATGAGTGTGCAGCCACATTTCTGCCAGAACTCACACATACGTAACCAGCACTCACATCACAACCACTAACCAGTAAATTCATGAGAACGCTGTCACTGGAGATCGGAGGTGGCTCTTTTGGTTGTTGCTGCCGTTGTTTATTGCTGCTTGGTGTCCCCCCTCCATCTAGAACCCACATTGAGTCATCATGGGGTCCTCTAGACCGTACTTGCTGGGGCCCACTCGTCTGCATCAACTGCTGCAGCAGCTGGGATGGCAGTTTCTGGGAAACCTTCACCTCACTCTTAGTTCGTTTGGTACCCGCAGAAGTGTACTGGTCATCTGTGGTGGGAGTACACGAACGCTTGCAAGGCCGTTCTGGAGGCCCTGCATTCCCATGAATGCTTTTCTTTATGCCTGCTGTAGGGGACATAGGACCATCCCCCTTCTGGGACAGCAAGCACTGTAGAGGCAACCCTGGAACGGTAGTCGACTCCATACTACCTGTAGGTGGTGCTTACAGGGGGACAGAATGAATATTGAAATGCCACTCCCAAAACAGGAATAACCCCTGTGACATAACTGAAAACTCATAATGGAAAGTATAAACACTGAACTTAAAGTCTGTGAAGCATTGTTCAGTTGGTTTAGGATAAACACATCAGGATGTTCATTCACTTAGACTGCCCGCTGACTACCACACTAGTATGGAAACTCAGTTAACAGCACAAATCAATGAAGGTTATGTTTGAGAAAAAATTTGGGATACTTGTAAAGTCTTTTATCTGTACGTTCTCCCTTCAGCACAGAAAACTACACACAGCATAAGAAAAAGTATGTGCACTATGTTCAGTGTACATAGTACTGTAATGTCAATGTACATACTGAACTGTTGACCAAACATGCTATTTTCATGGCAACATAAGGCTTGCTGAAACACATTTGCTTTGCCAAATTTCCACTGAAGGGGGGGGGGGGGAGACAGGGGACTAACTGAAGCCAAGGCTGAAAAAGTTTTATGTATACTAGTACTACTGTGCAACCCAAACAGTGTTATTACTATGGTAGAACACACACATTCACAGGAAAGAAGGCAATAAAATATATAATGAAATATAATTTAAATATCAAGATTATGGTTTGTTGTGTCACACGAATCTGCTAAGGCAGGTGCCTCCCAAATGTTGACACTCATCTACCAAACTACACAGAGTCACATTCTAGAAGACTACAATGTTGATATATCTTAAGAATCTCTAACATCCCATAATTTAAATGACATTTTAAGTGCATATTCATTCATATATGCTGTTACTCAAGATAACTTATTTTTCAGTTTACAAAGATGCAGCATGTAACTCACTGTGATCCTTGGTGAGAACATGGCCAAGTACATCACTGGGATCCACCAAACCACCTCCATGGTCAGCACATTTTACTGGCAGTGGTCGACTAGAAGGCTGTGAAGTATTACCAGCACATAACAACTGTGCAAGGCTGGAGCTTAGATTTGTCTTTGCAGCAGCTAGAGTTGGTGGTATATACCTGAAACAAATCGATATTTCTCCACCATGACGATGATGATGCTGCTGCTGATGATGATGATTATTACGATGGTGGTGGTGATGATTGTGGTGGTGACTGTGCATGGACATCCATGTCTATGACCAACATAATCACTGGCAAGGCCTAAAAATGTATACAGTACAATAGCTTGTGGTTTCACGGTGTTCCACAATCAGAAGTTAACCTGTGTAAACAATCTGAACTCACCAAGTTCTGCTTTTATTCGAAATGTTGGTTTTACTGAAAGAAGGCTTGTCTGGAACAGCTCCCCACATAAGATCTGTGGACATGAGTAACGGAAAGTCATCTCCCACCCCCATTGGGATGTACGGTGCACGCATACTCAGATCTTCATCCACATCTGACACACTAGTACTGTCCAGGTGAAGAGACAAGAAAGGAGCCATGTTGTTGTCAACTCCAGAGTCACCTGGACTACATAATGAAGGCAAACTACAGTCACCAGGACTCTGAAAAAAACAGAAATACAAACACATTCAAATGACACCTCCGCTTCCTCCCCAGAGCTCACTACTCATAAGACAGAATAACCTAGGTAACTGCACACAGGCATAAAATTGAACTTTGTGCACTCAACACGCTGCTGTTCCTAGCTGCTTTATTAAAAATACCTTGTGCATTTGCAGAAATGTAAACTGGTACCTTTGAAAGGGCTGGAGAATGAAGACGAGAGCTGGGAGATCCACCAGACGAGGAGGTCTCATCACGGTAAGAAAAGAAAGGGTCATTACTGTTGCTGCCCTCATCCTTTTTAGAACTTGTGTGACTTGACTGAGAGTCACTCAGTGTGTTCAGGTCTTCCGTCAGAAGAGGGCAGTAAGTATCGCAGAGTAAGTCATCAAACATGTCTGATAGAAAATAGTTGGTTTCAAGAGGAACGTCCACATCTCCAGCAGTTGGTGCTAGGTGTGTCAAATCTTCTGGTTCATCCTTTAGCACTGCAACCAATTATCAAGCATCACTCAAGATTAACAACTGGAGTATTTAGATGATACAGTACAATAATTAGTCTATTCTATTAACATTCTTAAACATGAAGAAACATACCTGTTAGACCTGGCTCCTCTTCTGAAAACATGAGGAAGCCTTTGTTCATTTCCTCTGTTCTGGGTGCAAATATCTTTGAAGTAGCAGCTTGTGGGCGTGAGAATGCTGATGGAAGTGGCATAGGAGGAGGTGGGGAAGAATCTGATAACTGCACTGCCCTAACAGGACTACGGGCTGCTGTGGGAGTCTGTGATGGGGAGACAGCAGATTGAGCAGGCACGAATATTTTACTTGTGACAGTCTGAGGTCTTGTACTGGAGGAGAATAAGGGAAATTTTGTGACAGGGACAGAATCTGCAGAAATGGGAACAGAAGGGGCAGGAGAGGAGGTAGAAGATGGGGAGGGTGTGGACACAGGTACTGGGACGAAGATCTTGGTAGTAACCACTTGAGGGCGTGACACTACAGCAGGTAGGCTAACAGGCTTCACATCAGGTTCCACCGGTTGCTCACCAGCTGTCAGCTGACTGCATGAGTACACCTCATCTTTGTGTTCAATACCACTGCAACCAAACACAACATACTAACTTGATTAAATGCGAAGAAAATTACCACACACACAAAATCAGCTCTGAACCTTTTTCCAGGAGACAAGACTGGCATAAACATGATACGTTGGCAAGCTGCATTTACGTAGACCAGAATTCATCCTCATCAAGCCTTTGTTCCCAAGAGGTGCGGTGCCACCAGCAGTAAATTTAGCAGCTGTATTTTTAGGAACTGTCTTAAGTGCAAGGAAAAGGATCTCATTATCATCATTTGACGGGCCTTGTGGTGCTCACATTCTGTTAGACTCTTACACAACAAAACAGCACCAAACGCAATGTGTATTAACCCTTTAAAGATGAAGTGTATCTGTTTTATATAAGGACTCAGTGCGTACCGCGCTGTAAACACTCTCCACTTCGGTTATAAAAACCAGTCTCTTAATGTTTTATAAGGCAAAAGTTGCTGTTTGTTCTGGGATCCGTACAAAACACATAAACGCAATGTGGGCATCATGTAGAATTTTTTAATGTTAAACCTGGTCGTACGTAAAGTTACCACTAGGCTTTAAAAGGTTAATTTTACACTGCGTCTTCTACACGTACACGTATATGCAGAGTCATTGCTCAGTGAATTACAATTTTAGTCACGAAACCCAATCTGCTATTTCACTTTCATCTTCTATCAGTTTCACCATACATACAGATCTCATTCATCCCAGTTTTGTAGGTTTAAAGAGCCTGGTAGCCCACAAAATTCTGTTTGGAATGCCAAATGTCCTGAGGTTTTTAAAGTCATAAAAATCTGACATTTCTGACTATGTATGACAATGTCGACTTCCTCACAATGGTAGAAAACCTCTACAGAACTAGGACGGCCATCAAGCAACCCGTAACACGAAGGAATAGGACAGGAAGAGGAAGACATACAGACTAATGGTTACAGAGCCAGGACTGAGACAGCGAAGAATGAGGAATGGATATACAAAGAAATGCAGTAAGTGAACTGAGTGTCTTCTTCTTTAGGGCCCATCAGCAGATGCTCTGGATGCACCTCAGCCTTAGGCTCATTGTGCAGGAAGTGAGTGTCTGAGTGTTTATGAAATAAAAAAAAAAACTGTCAAATAATATATGAGCAAAAATTGTCCTCCTCATCCAAGAGCATGGCCAAACAGTGACTTAAAACATAATTCCTGAAGGTTCACTATTTATATCCATCCTATTTCTCACCTACTTAACAACAAAAGAATGGTGCAGCTGACACATATGCTTAAACAAATTCAATAACAAACTTATTACAGGAGATGGAAACACAACAAAGTGACAAAATACTGACGCAACTAATGTAACAGACACAGAAACCCCTCAAACTCCGTGACTTGTATCACAGAATACTTGCTTCTGAACGAAGCAGAATTAGCTACCATCCTTTTGTCCTGTGACATTTACTTGTACCAATGCATACTTAATCAGAAACAATTCACAGCCACATCTACAAAATTACATGTTGCTCCATAACACAGATGAAAATCGCGCAAAAAGAGTGGCCTCAGAGAACTATAACCTATACCACTGAACTTGGTTCTAAAATATTATATTCGTTTTGTTTGCATACGCAGAGTCGAAGAAAAGCATGTCTTGTAGCAACTGCAGTGGCTGGCGGTGGATGGGGACACCAGGCCACACGCATCTCAAAATGAGTTATGTCATCACTAATGCACAAAGTGTCCAACACGTTTCTGCCGTTCAAGAATTTGTTCTTGCAACGGCGGACTTCATTTCCTCCCTGATTACAGCCAACAAAATTCTGGGGGGGGGGGGGCCAAGTACCTGCAGTGAACGATAATTCGATTTAATGTGGATACTCGCCATGTTTGCAGTATATTTCCCTAACGCTCTTGCTGTGCCAAATGCACGCTTCATGCTCAAATACTGTTCAAAGAACAGAAGCCTGCTTTTCACCATCAAAGCATTGAAGTAAGAGTAAAACGTAAAACCCTTACTGTGCTTCAACAAGCAACATGCCCTGAAGACATACGTGTGAATGGCGGCACATGTCTACGCACCCTTGACCTCTCTTCCACGAAAGGAACACCAATCATTTTAAAGGAGGAGGACTAGGCCCCAGGGCTAGTCTGAGAGCCGTGGCGACCAAAGAAGTTTGCTGACCTAGGCCCTGCCGGGAACTAAACTCCAGTCATCCAGCCCGAAGGCGATCGTGCCGAATCCTCAGCACAATAATGGACAGCACATTTTGCGTAACAAACGCGCATCAAAGACGCACGAAAAGGCATCCATTAATAAAACTATTCGGACATTCATTTTACATTCATCATTATTATCGCTGCCTGTTTCTGAGAATGACTGAACGAAGAACAGAAAAACGGCTGCAACAAAACTATGGCCGAGTGTTTGACTCAAAGCAACAACAAAGGTTTTCGTAGCACCAACTGACCTAAGGGATAACGACAGATTACAGTTAATAGTGGTATGACGCATCGTCTCCGAACAAACTGTAACAAACACGCATGTTTAAATACGAAGTATGACTGCATTTTATTACACGGCAACCAACGGAATAAAAGGAGCAACAAACGACCCACGATATAATTTTTGACAATGAAACGTTATCACTGCTGGGGGAGAGGAGAACAACATTTTTTGAGGATTCAGGTGTTCTGGGTTGCCACACAAAGTAGCTGGGTTATTGATTCTCCGCGTTTCGAAGGGATGCATCGCCTTCATCTTCACGGGATCTTTCTTCCAGGACTCATCACCTCTTGAATATGAAGGCGACATGTTCCTCCAAAACATCCGTATGCATTAACCCCCTTCCACTCAGCGTAAACAATCCAGCAGACCCGAATCTGCAACACCAAAGCTGCGGAAACCCAACCTGCAGGATTTTCTAATGCCGAAAGTTGAGCCCACTGTCTTCGGCGTCAAAATGCAAATGAGTATGTGCCAGTGAATGTTGTACGTGCAAGACACGTATTCAGTGACTGCAACGGCTTCGGCAACGCTAATAAAGCGACAGAACGGAGGTGAAGTGACAGGTACTACACCAGTAACGGTTTTGTCGAACTGTGACAGAACTGGAAATTTTAGTCACTATTCATTTCTTCCTTCTTCAGCGTGAAAACCGAAAATGGTCGACGAGCAAGCCACAACTGACGTGAATTCAAGCACTTCGTAGAACATCAAGCAAGGAAATGTCATCAACCTTAATTAACCGCGACACATGAGCGCAAAAAACTCAAAATTATCGGCAATATTACACAGCATGTGGGCCAACACTTTAAAATTCCTCATGGATACTACTTTTAAAGAGAGGCAATCCAGATGTTTTCTTAACACTTGCTGGTAACTGCCACAGTTCACTTACACCGCACACCCGTCTTACCTCGTTGGATATGACGGTAGTGACAAACTGTAGATGCCCAGACCGCATCGAGACGTCAGAACTGCCACGCGCCGTGCGTCCTATTAAGTCAGCAAACCAGAAGCTAGTCAGGTGACTCCCCGCGCCCCACCGCTGAACTCACATCGCGATGCACTCACACCCCACGTGGTTTCAGTCACATGGAATAATATATAGCAGAAGCGTCCTATATCCATTTTTCTATTCATACAGTCTGTGCTTTAGGTATCACCTTCACGTACATATGAATCATCCAGCTTTCAGGTGTCCAAATACTATATATACTTGGCAACTTACGCCACACACACAAGTACAAATCTCAATTACACAGACCCTAACGAAGACTTCCGCCTATCACCGTCACCTGTTAACGACTCTAAAATCGTAAACAACGAACAGGCGACTGCGTACTACGCCTCTGAACCGACAGAGGAAGGCTCCTGCAAATTCTATCCTGCAACTATGACATAAAATGTTTCACAGTACATAAATTAAATATTTGGTGTGTAGAATAAATTGTTTCGAGGCTGATGTAATAGAAATAATGACGTTTCCTCCGACAAACACATCCTTAATGACAACATTCGCCACCACCTTACAATGACTTCTAGGTTACATCATGTCTAGCGCCTGTTACATTTGTCCGAGTGCAACCAAACTTGAACCTTTCTGCGATGATTTTAGTAGAAATTCCAAATATAAAACTTCACGGAGAATGGTCAGGCGGCAGCCCAGTTGTTCCAAACGGGCACATGGACGGACGGACGGACAGTCAAAACGTTAAGTGTCGCTTTTCCTAACTTCGCGAACGCACCTGAAAAGCCTTGAAGAAAAGCATCGCATTGTTGCAGCGCACTGGAAATACTGGGAACGCAAGAGGTGAGGGTTTAATTACATCTCACGCATACATATTTTCATTACCCTACAAATGTTTGCGTTATTTCTCACTAAATGACGTTATACATTACCTCCCTTTCGACGAGAAAATACGCTTTTCTAAACTCAAAAACAGTCCACGAACTGACGCCCCACTCGTATTCTTTCCCTGGTATTTGTCGATCACAAAACACTTCATCAACAGATGACCTGCTGCAAAAGGACTCGCAGTGCCGCTAAGCCTGCCAGAAGCACAATGGATAACATTCTGTAAGACGATGATGATAAAAATTAATGCAGTCTCGTTTCCCGTTTTATAAATGCGGGAAGCAACTGGTCTTTTCCATCAACCCATACTTTTTTAAACACATGTTCATCAATATATTTACATCGACAATCAATGAACATTAAAGGACTTTTCAAGTACAAAAATGCAACCTTGCAAAAGCACGTACGCTCTCCAAAGTCGAGATTTCACAGAATACGTATTCCTATATCAATGCACAACCACAGCAAACGTCCTAAGTAAAATTTCTCATATTAATAGTCCCTAGTGACTTCATTAGTCCGCACACGGCTTTACATGTCGATATATAGTTCAGCCCGCCAGTAGTGTCAAGAGTTGCCTTACCAAGGACACGTTAGCCTAATCGGAGAAGATATAACCTCTGACACGTTCGAGAGCTCAGTGCCTGTGGGGCAGAGGGCACAATACCGCACACATGTGTGGAATGGATTAATCTGACGGTGAAATCTTACCAATAAGGACACTGAAAATTTGGATGTCATGAAAGGATGGGAATTTCCTGACCAATTTCTCGAGAAGGACTCCACACCATGGAATTGCTGTTTCTATTTGTAATCAAGTGTCGGAAAGCCTGCAGTTTTACAGACTCCAAAGACTTGCATTCTCGGAGCAATCTCTACTGTAAAAATAATTGCCCGAAGAGAGAGCTTCGACACGATGTCTGACAACACTGGCCACGTCAAGATAAGGCTCACGGTTGTCTTGATTGAGAAATTGGCGTGCTGCTTCCTGAAAAACATACAGGTCTATGAAAACAACTATTTATAGCTGAATCAAGCTCCGTCACCGACTGTGTGATAATTTGTGTCGATGTCATTAAGGTGTTTTCAATTGCTGCATTCCACTGTGCTATTTAACTATTAAATATTACAATAATAATTCATTTCAAAAATTCTTTTTCATTTAATGAATTTACTGTATCAGGTTTTATATAAGGACTGATACGTTGAGAACTACACGTTTCGGCTTTTGTAAGCCAGCTTCAATTTATCACTAAACACTACTTTTAAAACACTCCACAACTCAAGAATTACGTACGAAAGTGGATTATTCATCTGGCCTACTATACAAATTTTAAAGAAAGAATGTAATTACTGTGTAACGCAGCCTTACAGTAATAACGCCGTAATTTTATCAAACAGCGAACTGAAGAAATAGTGTTTAGTGATAACCTGAACATAGCTCGCACGAGCCGAAACGTGTAGTTAATTATGTAACAGTCTGACAGTAAGTTCAATAAACTTAAAAAAACGGCGTTGGAAAGAAATTGGTAAAAAGTAAATGTAGTTGTCTCTGCACACGCCATGAATGCATATACAGGGGGGAGAGGAACAGTTAAATTTTTAATCTCGGCACTAGATGGAGATGAGCGGTCAGCTTCACGCCTCGGTTGCTCTACTCCCAGAAAAGAACCACGGCAACCATCGAACAGGAGATTGGACGGGCCCCGGTACGGACAGTTTTGGAGGAAAGAAAACCTCTTACCCCTGACGGGATTCGAACCACCGAACCGCCCTGCCCCGTAGCTAGTCGCTATACCGACTACGATGTCCCGGCTCCGAAAAGGAATTGTTCTTGTGATAATTCACTAAGGTCATTGCTGACGATCACGAATCCAACCGACACAAGGGCTGGAAAGGTTATGCTGAGGCAATTTACAAGCAACACGCAATACAGTCTGTACGCCGCCACTTTGCTGCCCCTTATCGCTCAAAAGCGCCCGATGTATCACAAATTTTGTGTCAAATTTGCCTACCGCGGTCACACAAAACTGCACAGCTAGGAGGTAACATGCTCTTTACAGCAAGAGGTTTATTCTCACAAGCTTTAAAATGGCGCAAGAATGATAGAAATGTAGCACTCCGTTTACGACATACAGTCATTTATCTTTATGTATTCACTTTCTCATCACGCTTAACAACCATTTTCTTGGTGGGTGGATTGGGCGTCGAAGATCAACAAAATGACTTCGGCGAAGTCCTGATCTTATTGCATGTGATTTTTCTTGGAGCTAGGCTGAAGAGGAAGTCTGCCGATCAAAACCAAAAGAAAGGGAACAACAAGTCTGAGACACTTCTGTCACCATTCCTCTTAACTTTTTCAGAAAAATGTTTTAGTCTGTGTCTTCCTGGTTGCAGAAGTGACTGCAAAACGCTGGGGCCTATGTTGAAATCTGACGCTAAATGATAGCGAAGGGTCTTTAAAATGGCGAAAGAATTGTGGCCATATAGGACTCTAGTTATGAGATAGAGCCAACAGCATTATGTATTTAGTTCTCAATAACCCAGTACGTTTGTAATACACTCATGGTTTACTCGAGTCCATTATATTTTAATTGTTAGTATGGGAGCTGTGGAAACTCGAAGTCTGGAGAGATTATTAGCGTATATTCTTAACATTTGAGTATTATCGGTACAACACATTCGCAAACATATATATATATATTTTTTTTTTTTTTTTGGGGGGGTAGAATGTAGAACGTGGTGGCTATGCCAAACCCATAATTACCTCTCTGTTCGATGGTATGGAGCCTGGAATTATATGAAAATGTTCAATGGAGGTAAATTAAAGCATGGTGACTACAAATTGCGCGCGCAACCCATTCCACACGTATTTATAAACATTATGGGATGAAGCACTTTTGATATTGTATCAGATTCGCTTGACGCCGGAATCCTTAGCGGTGGAAATTAATCACAAAAATATAGCAATAATTTGCATAATTCGAAACTGAAGCATTCTGAAGGAAAGTATATAATCATTAGTTTCCCCAGAATTCCTTGTTTAAGTAAATAAATATAATCATCAGCGATTCTAACTTGTAGCGTTAATTATATTAAGGTGTTTCATACACATTTAGCAACCAGTCACGTTAATTTCTTAGAAAGTAACAAACGAGTGACAGATTGGTGCTGGCAACTACGGATCTTCCATCAGTGCTATGATGTCACGGCCGAGCCTCTCAATGGCAAGCGTTGGGTAAAGCAGTCCCATTGCGTCTACAAATTACATACAAGGCCACGACAAAGAAGACGCCGATACGTAGCTCCAAGCATGCCAGCACGTAAACAGAATAATTAATTCGCCGGAGTATCACTACGAAGAGTTGCAAAGGGCTTAACACGTTTCTACTGGTTGCTGCGGTTAGCGTAGTTCTGCCCACATAACTTCCGAACAATAGCTTTACCGTTAAACCTCTCACATTTACACTAATGAGCACATGAAGAAGACGCGTGATTCCACATTTCAGCAACAGCTTACAACACGGCTGGACCACGCGCTGATATATGGAGCAGTCAAAATGAGGCCCAACTGGCAAACATCCAAAATTATATAACGGTTGTACAATGGTCGCCATGTACACATCGGCAGAAGACGAATACAGTAACACCAATGACAAACGCGTGAAACAGGTTTCGAAGGTCCTCAATCTTTTTTTAATATTATCCGACGAATGCACCTAACTGTCAACGGTTCATAACAATGTGTTTAAAAGCATTCCACTCCCACATGTTTCGGACCCTGCCGGCCCATCATCAGGGAGAAAATCAGACGATACTGTATATGACTCTTACATAATAATGTGTGGTCCCTTGTGCATGTAGATCTGCCTCTAATTATTTGTGTGGTGATCTGTTAGAGTGGAAGCGGTATGTTGAGGCAGGTTGTGGCCGATATGGAGGTGTTCACAATATATTATAATCCATATTATATATCATATACATTACGTCATAATATTATGAACCTGTGATGATTATTGCATTTGTTGGATAATATTAAAAATCAATTATAATGCACGGTACGGAAAGTATAAAATTCTTTAATGCCCAACAGGTAAAACAAATTTACCGTTTGACAAACATCAAAGAAGGGCTGCATAAAACTAATGCATGAATATGGTATAAGAAAATATGTAGACTACTGCAACTGACGCCATATTATATTTCGAGAAAGGTGAATGAGTACCGTGAACACCTATGTATCACACATACGCTATCAATTTGGTAAATACGAGGGCACGTACGAACATGAAAAACATGATTCTGCCTATTTACCGGTGCTACTTGGAGAATTTTAATAGGATGTCTATGAAACGTGCAAGGTTTGACATACTGTACTACTGTTTCATGTTTGTGGCAAAAATGGAGCGTTTAATTCGTGTTACGAAAGTGAGGAATGATAACGCAATAAATTGAATAACTGCACAGACGGGCTACAACTGTTTGTTTATTTCAAGAAGATACCAAAGGAAACTATTTTACGAGACTGGGGAGCGAAAAGCAAAAATTGGTGGTAAAAGTGGCGTAGACTAGAGGCGATCGTAAAGTGTATGTGTATAAGAGACTAGTTAGAGTGTAACTCTCCAGTTCCTTAGGCAAATACAGTCCTACTGTACTTGACATGTTAAAAACACATGTTTGGATTTGACTTTTTGTGCGGAATGTACCATTACGCAAGCATCCAATACATGTGAAATTTGCCCGGTGTAACATCAAAATTTCGATTTCACTGCTCACTTCAAAACAGTTTTTGGTTTAATACGTATATGTGAAGTTTATGGTCACCTCCGTACTAAACTTCAGATGCTTAGCTCCAGCGGTTCAGTAGCAAACACCTTCAAACCTTAACAGAAAGAAAATTTTCGCACTGATTCCATGTTGCTATTTTGAATTCAAGGAAAATATTAGTTCAAATTTTCCAAGACATGCTACTTATACATCATTTCAAGGTCCTGAAGTAAGTGGCGCTGGTGGCACTGCCACCTCACAAGTTCGTGAGTCTGCCACGTTCTTCTTAAATGAACAGACTGTAGATGGCCCACAAGGACATTACATTTATAGCATTTTTTTTTCAAATCGGTATAACATTTCTCAAGTTGAAATGGGAAACACAAAGACACATGCAGACAGTAAAGTTATCTCAAACAACCACTTTTATCTTCCAAGGAAACTAATCACGGCCGATCCCAGTGGCAGCGCGGTCTAAGGCGTAGGTCTGCAGCCAAGCGCTTGCTGGGATCGTGGGTTCGAATCCTACCGAGGGTATGGATGTTTGTCCCATCTGAGTGTTTATGTTGTCAGGTAGAGGTCTCTGCGACGGGCTGATCCCTCGTCCAGAGGGGTCCTACCGACTGTGGTGTGTGAGTGTGATCACGTGAAAATAAACAACCTAGACACCTACTGTGAACAGGTAGAAGAGGGAAGGACTACGGAGGAAACTAATCATACTGAAAACCCTTTCTCCTATCGGAAAAATAACCCTGGTCAAGCACGCAGTTATTACGCACAACACGCAGATGATTAATTAACGCAGCAAGTAGACACACCAGTGTACCGCAGTGCGGATAAGATCGAACCATGATTACAGTTTAAGGCTTAAGTTAAACTGGACAGGTAAAGGAAAATGGCGTTTAACTGAATGTAACCGTTTATTTCAATGACAGTGAGTTTTACTACAACGGATAATGAACAGCAAACATGTGGCATAAGGAAAGGCAAAATCGTAAGAAACAGATGCCAAACACGACCCCTGGTCACTGGTACAAAGAAGATTAGAATGGCATGTCGACCAGACCAAGCGTGAGTCTACAGTTCGTCTTAAAATAAGTCTGGCGCCGGTGCATTTCATTTTATACAAGAAATAACAACCATCGAATGCATAGCTTGTAGACACCGGTACTGTCAAATGTGTAGAGTTGTGCCTGCAGTACAGCCCATACTGTATACAAAGTGGCAGTGTTTATGTATGTATACAGCTGTGCCTACAGTAGACCCCATACTGTATACAAAGTGGCAGTGTTTATGTATGTATACAGCTGTGCCTACAGTAGGCCCCATACTGTATACAAAGTGGCAGTGTTTATGTATGTATACAGCTGTGCCTACAGTAGACCCCATACTGTACACAAAGTGGCAGTGTTTATGTATGTATACAGCTGTGCCTGCAGTAGACCCCATACTGTATACAAAGTGGCAGTGTTTATGTATGTATACAGCTGTGCCTGCAGTAGACCCCATACTGTATACAAAGTGGTCAGTATCCAGCTGTTACATTATTGGCAGCAAAACCACTTTTTTAAATGTAAAGTCATTAGTCTTAATATCAGCAAGAATTTCATTAAAGAAAAAAAAATGAGTCAAGAGTTATGACGGTGCTCTGTTAGCATTACGCCAGCCATGAATAGTAAGAAACGGATGCACGCACTGAAGTCGGTAATACCCAGCTTCACGTTCCGTCACTTCGCCTCCGGAGAAAGAGTCCCTCGGCACGGTACGCATACCTCTACACGTTACGTTCTTCTGGTTTCACCCGGAGCGATATCTAATCTCACGCAGTAGCTCCATGATGAACCTCGCCAACTGTCGTACTTGTAAACAATCTGGAAGTTCCATCAAGGCAAGGTCCCAGTGTACACAGTCCCGAAGCGGTCATTATTTTTGGTACTACTTATACGTTCGACGTCACACTGAGCATCCTGTAGGCCTCTATCACTCATCACTCTTCTGGGGTATTGGCCAAGTGGCCAAGTGGCCACGTATTACGAAACACCTTATCAGAACAAGATGTTACGAATTCCAGTCTTATGCTTTCGCAACGTTTGTTCTATGTTGTTTACTGAACATCAGGAAGGCGTGGAATGGGGTCTGTACGTTGGGCTTTCGGCCACACCACAAGCAGTAAAAGCCGATAACATAAAAATAACTATCTGCCGCCTGCAGCTGTTCCCGTACCAACTAAGCCCCCTTGTATCTTGGCAAGTACCTCCCTACCTCTAAGAGCAACGGCCCGACAATTCACGGTACAGAATTATCTCCACCCCGTTTAAAAATCATGGGGATTACTAGTCATTCCTGATTTCTCCTCTGAAACTCATATAATTTCTCTGCATGTATAAAAAGGCTCGATGATGGAAATCGCGGTTTTTCCGGGCGGTGAATATTAATACTGCTGTTTTCTAAGTTACGACACTGTACATGTAGTTTTGCAGGTGGGGGCTTCCTACCAGACTTAAGATGTGATGAACCTAGAGACTGCAACCTTAATACGAGAATAAACGAAAACAAATTATACAGATCAACAATAATTAACATGATAGAAATGTAAGTTCTCAAATTAATTCTGATAAGCGAGTCATGAGGTTTTCATGGCGGCGTCGTTGAGGACTCTTGGGGTATGAAACCCGCACCATTGGGTAATCGGATCCAGAAGTTTCGAAAGAAAATACTGCCTTTATCTCGAAGGGTCTAGACGGATGACAAGAATTCTGATATGTCGATTTCAAAGCTTGAGGCAAAATTATTGCATCATGCCACCGCTTTTAAACGAACCACCGGGAATGATCCAGCACCCACTGTATAGGAAGCTGGTTGGTCAACAGGGTCGGTCTGAATGGGTGCGAAAAATCTCACCCCCTCCAGCATTCGATCCCCACACCGTCCAGCCAGCCAATCTGTATGTTTGTAAATAAACTGCGAACAGTGACTGCCGATCTGTTGCGAAGACGTCCTGCCACAGTCGGTCTACCCACTGGTAGGCGTCTTAGCAAAAGACATTAACAAACCTTCCCTGACCTAACTCCCAGAAACACACCGAACCTTACAGCACTTTCCTGGCGCTCACACACGCGAAGCGACTGAAGAAAAACCAGTTTCGTCTGGCCGAAGACAGACTAATTCATCCTACAGCAATACCGTGTATCTCGGCTGTTTAAAGAAGACCCCCCCCCCCTCCAGGTAAGACTCTGGATATACAATGAATGACACAATCCAATTCTTGGGATACCGCCATAAAATCGACTTACACTTCCGTCACTTCAGAACCAGCCAGTAACCTGCTAGTAAGGTTCTCTGCGTAGCAGGCACAAACAATACTAAGAGTGAAGACAAGTTTTTGGCTCATACTCTGGAGGTATATGATTAGAAGCTTGACCGGGCTACCCGCTATCCTGATAGATGTTTAGTGGCTTATTTAGCCTCTGCAGGCAGTACCCTAAAATAGACCTCCTTCGTAATGCGTATCTACTCACAATTCATGATTGTCTTCCAGTCTCATTCTGCCGTACTAACCCATCCTGTTCAAACAGCATCGTGCAATAATCGCAGCAACCATCATGCTTAACAGAGATCAAAAGAATTGAAAATAACTTCTAATGGTTATGACTACCTCCGAAAACAGTCATCCTACAGCGAAATGTTTCTAGCCACATAAACGCCAGTAGCGCGGGCAAAGTGGCCAAAAAATGCCACTTTTGCAAACTACTAAGTCTCCACGGCATCTAAGCACTAAGAAGTAACATGAAACTGACTTAAGCTGAATCACTTTAGCATCCCACTTACGTGAATGAAGCCGATCCGCGCGGTCTAAGGCGTAGGTCTGCGGCCGAGCGCTTGCTGGGATCGTGGGTTCGAATCCCACCGAGGGTATGGATGTTTGTCTCTTGTACAGTGTTGTGCGTTGTCAGGTAGAGGTCTCTGCGACGCGCCGATCCCTCGTCCAGAGGAGTCCTACCGACTGTGGTGTGTGTCTGAGTGTGATCAAGTGCAAATAAACAACCACGACACCTGCTGTGAGTAGGCAGAAGAGGTAAGGGCTACGAAGCGAAACTTATGTGGATAAGCCTTATTAATATTCTTTGCTGAAAGCATCGCTTTCAAGGCCGCGGGGAGCTCATCGTACAAGGTCTACAGGACACACGTTTAACGGGCTCGAAAATGTCCTCTTGTTATAAGTGTATTCCTTTGTAAATGGCCTCCCTGAGGATGGCCTGTAGAGAACGAAACATGTAGAAGGTAAAACGTAAAGCAATCCCATTACAGGCCAGGACAGGCCCTGAAGGTTCCAGGAGGCTGAGACTCCCCGATTTCTAGACAGTCGGCACATGAAGACCGTAAAGTTTTCGGCCCTACGCACCGGCCACCTTTATCCCCCAGGAAATATTCCTGGTACTCGTTTCTGTCAGAGGCGGAGTTGACCCCAGGGCCACAGGGCGACCGAAAGGATTATGTCAATGAAAAATTCCAATGACACCATCGGCAATCGAACCCGCGACCTTCCGGCTTGTAGCGCCACATGTAGAAGGAGCATCACAAAATAACAGACGGCTATATACATGCACCATTCGTTGGATTAGACACTGTACAGTCATCTACCCCCCATCACGAAGAATCATTCACGCAATTCCGGTCCCATTTTCTCTAACGACATTCACTGCCATGCGTTTATAACAGGCAGATTGGTTAAGTGAAGACTTAATCTTGATCCACTAAAATTTCGGCAATGAAAACTCTCCACTGCAATATAATGTTCACTCTGTATGTTTGGTTTCGAACATTTTGAAGTCTATTCCCACAAAAGAATACGCCGGTACAACATTTCCGACTACAGCAAACATGGCACATCGCAAGTCGAAGCTCAAATTTGAAACCTGCACTGTATGCCACTCGATACACAAACTCCACCTGAGGATCGTTACTGACGTGTAACCTCACCAGCCGTCTTCAACACATGAACCTACTCGGCATCTGTGATAATAAATCGCACTTTCACTGCTGTGTTGTGACTATCGTACGTTGCACTTAGGATAGGAGTGCAAACATTTTTCGAAAAATCGAGGGGAAGGCCCTTCTAGACTGCTGGCGCCAGAGTGGTGATATGACGCACGTTCCATACTGAGGATCGACAAATATTAGGTACCACCGTACAAAATTTTTGCAGCAACGGCGAGCCGGCATCCGGGATTTGTGCACCCCTGACTTTAGGATTACTACGTTTCTGGACTTTTCCATCGTAACTACAGTCGAACTCGGTTATAACGTCAAAAAAGGGACTGAATACTTTGTGTCGTTATAACCGAGGAGCATGTTATGGTTAACGGTGAGGAATTAATTGGTACCACAGAGTATCTGACGCAATAGACGAGGTGTCGCATAAATCGATGTCGTTATAACTTGGTTATACCGTGTTTTAAACGGATAAAAACGTTTAGAGAACTGAATCTGCTGCCGTCGCCATGATAAAGGGTGGCGCGGCAGCCGCTCGGCTGGGACCAGCAGAAACAGCTATTCTGAATCACGGGACGAACTGTGTACATGCATCCCAGATCAGCTAGCTGTCGTCGGAGATAATATACAACAAAAACCGTGGGAATACCGCGAAGACCTCAAAGTGAGAAAGGAGGAGGAATGGAAACGAATACGTCCCAACAACACCAATAACCCAACCCACAGATACTGTTCCGCGTGCGAGAACAATAGCACAATCTTGGATAGGGTCTTCTAGGAAAACCTCACGTGGCCCAACATACTTTATCAAGAAAGCCATGGGATGGGATGGGATGGGATGGGATGGGATGGGAAGAAGCAACGATCTTTAAATCTGCAAAACGTGTCACAAATAAATCCGGATAACGTCTGCAGTGAGTCAGAGGAACCTCGCAACCTCTCCGATAAGGAACAGTGGGAACATGCAGGTGAGTGGGCCTTGTGTACAGCTGAAGTGCCCCGACGGGAATTGTCTAACGACCGGGGAGACTTAAAATAATCACAGCGTACTGAATTCATACTGACTTTATCCGGACCATCGTTCATAGGTTGACTAATTCTCTTTTTGCCTGGGTTGTTGGTCTACACGGGTATTCCCATATTCCTTTGTCTGTTATCTCTCCCGGGTAAATATTATCCTACGCGCACATACAGGCACTTAACTGATACAGGTGTCCATCAACTGGAACAGCTCTTTTTGTCAAACACACATGAAAAGTCACTTTTCCATTCTCTCCTCTAAGAACGTAATCAAAGCTGTCGAAATGCTGTATCATTTTTCTGAATTTACAACAGGCAAAGTCCAGTTACTTAGTAATTCTACAATTATACTTCATCCTGGTTACATATCTAGATAAAATACCTTATGTACCGCGTCAAGACATTATACAGGCACGCAGATTTTAAAGTAAGGCACCACCCAATCTTAAAATCGGAATCAGACGAAGTTTTCAGGCTCCGGCAGCCTTTATCCCCAGGAAATCATTTTTCAACAAGGAACATATACTGACTGCTTTCACGAAGGATTCTAAAATACGTTAGGTATAAACTACTGTTTCCCGGGTAGGGAAACGGTCGTACAGACCCACACTCCATGAGATGATCCCCGCCGGGGAAGGTGGGGGGAAGAGGGAGGCGTGTCTGATGCGGTGCAGCAGGACTGCTGACTACAGGAACGACTACTAGACTGCTATTGGTAGGAGCGCCAGACTGTTCTACTACTGCACACAGTCTGAAAACGTCAAGGATTTCTAGTAGCGTGTAGTGAACTAATGTTTGTAGGATGGATAGTAGAAACCCATCATTCGCCCCCCCCCCCCAAAATCCTGCGCATGCGCACATACCGCACTCTTAGCAGGAATCACCTCCTGGTCTGTGCACAGTACCACATTCACTGGAACGTAACAACAGAACTACTGAGAGAGTCTTCAGCTACACGCAGTACACAGACCACAACTTCACCACATGTCAGAGAAACAGCTGATTACCAAACACTGAAACACAATTACAGTAATATGAGAACAAATGTTATGCCTACCTCACAACAAAATTGACACAGACAACGCTGTGCGGCTTTTGGCCAGTCTTGCTACCGTAGATAAGAGTAGCCTGGGTCAGAACCCACACATAACCGCCATTCTTCGCCAGGAAGCGGTATATTCCAGTCTCACACTGTCCTTTTGAGAACACTGCAACAGACAAAAACAATTCAATGACATTATATATATTATTCACGCCGTGCGTTTTATCGTACGCCAATTAACACCAATTAATGCACAATGCTCTTGACGAATGCTATACAACAAATAATGTGGCATCTTCATGTTTCAACAACGTGTTCATTTTAACATTTTACTGTATGAACGGTGCTGAGATCTCGTGTCTCAACACTTTCAGAGTGTGATATTTTAACACATGGACGATTGAGTGGACCTGTGCACCATCTGACAAACCCCTGATGGTGACAATATTTTTGTCGAAAAATATGTATGGGTTCGTGCAGTTTTTAATACAAACTGTCCTAGTACTGTGCATTAGTTGGTGTTAACTGGCTTCATTCAAGGATAGTCCATCAGTATGTTGGAAGTTCGGCTTTTATAAAGAAAGACAGAGGTGATTAGCACTGCGAATGTACACACAAGACGCCTTAAACTAATTCCCTGCGGTATCAAATTACAAGTGCCTTACGGGATGAGCGTCGGGACGCAATGACATTAAAATGAGACCGTGATGACAGGGAAGAAGGTACAGCAGCATCGGTAGTGACACTCCCCGACTTACACAATTTCAAGTAACGCAATTCCAGACTCAGGCAATTTTAACGAAAGTACAAAAACGAAATAACATTTTCGAAACGTGCCCCGAGTTTTTCCTTGCGGGAAGGACAGCGAAATGAGACGAACGTTGAGAAAGAATATTGCTCGGCGATAACAAAGGCGGCACGGCGGTCATGATGCGGCCGGTCAGGTTCCAGTGTGTTGGAGTTTGGATTTCAAGTGGACTCCCTTGCGTGTTTGTACGTGTGCGTGCGTGCGCATGGCCATATGTATACTCAATTCCAATTTTCGCCGGACATTCCGAAGCGTAACAACAGCGTTAAGTTTGGGAGTATCTGTATATCAGAAAACATAAAAGAAATTCCAAGTTAGTTACAAAATTTATAAAATGACGTTAACTATTAAAACGCGAAACAAAAATCACACACATCGTCAGTGAAAAGCAGCATTCAGCTCCTTGGCAAATCTCCAAGAAACTGTGTATCTGACTTTAACAATGGGACCGGTAATTGAGAAACGCTGGGAATATAACCAGGATAAGGCAACTGTATTTACATATTTTGAGAAAATTATATGGCAGGATAAACACAAAAAATATCTGGTCCTGCTCAAGAAGATCTAAAGTTCCAGATAATGTTACATCTGGAGTGCTTGCGAGACATCAAGTACCAGTAATACATTTCGAGTACCCTACGTCGTGCCGCAAAACGGGGGCGCTGGCATTTTTAACTAAAGAAGGCAACACAAACCTTAGAATTTAAACTCGTACGTTGTATAAACAAAATGTGAGGATAATATTTACTGAATACCCGGAGGGGGGGGGGGGGAGACTTGACCTTCTGCAGTCAAAATTAACTGAACTTTACACTTACTGACGGCCATAAGTTCTTTTCGAAGACTGTATGCTGGCAGTTTCGACACAGCAAGCTAAAGAAGTTTTCCAGACGCAGAAGCGTGAGCCCGACTTCGTGCTTCTCTTAGATGTACATCAGCTCACCGAAAGCTACTTCGCAAAAGAATGCTGACCCAGAAGTGACATATAACTGTTTTAGCTAAAAAAAAAACTGTAAACAGACTACAAACACGTCTTCTGATAAATATTTTTTACAGGTCATTTCTCCCGCCCGGAGCGACCAGGTAGCAACAACAAATCCCAGGCAACAATTCTATTGGACAGTGACTTCTGCCGCAAGTTGAACAATTTAATGAACTGTACTAAACCGCTCAAGTCGGATGTGGCACAAAACAAGTGACGGACTGCCGAGTATCACTGTGTTATGAGACACATACAGCTTCATGGATTTATCCACGTCCGAGACTCTCTATTCCATTTCGTAACACGTTAAGTTCTTACCGCAAGGAGTTGCCAGCCCTTTGCCCAACACCCAAGCTAGAGTACCACCCTCAGTCGGCTGTCCGCGACTGTTTATTCAATATATTTCCAACTATCCTCAATATCTAGAGGCCGTCTCTTCCGTCCATAACCTGAAAACGCGCCACATCGTGGTGAAAGGACACCACTTATCATGGAGGTAACACAGCGACTGTACAAACTAAGTCCTGACAAAATCAGAAAGTTCAGGGTGGTTAAATATGTACAATGGAGTGAGGCCACGGCAATATACATACTACCATGATAAATGAAATTGCTGAAGTGAAAGAAGAAAACAACAAAAGACCAGACGAGGAAAACAATAACATCTGCAGACGATGTGTTTATCCTGGGGAAAGAAAAAAGGAAATTCAAGAGATACTAAAACAATGAAACCTTACTGTATAGGAATACGGACTTAAAATCAATATGGACGAGGTAATGACAAGGGGTGCACAAATTCCGGGCGCCAGGTCGCCCGGGCGACTAAATTTTGTACCGTGAGGCATAATATTTGTGGATGCTCATTGTGGAACTTGGTGCATGTCACCCTTCTGGAACGTAGAATTTTGAAGTGGCTCCTAAATTTTTAGAAGATTTCCGCACCCCTGATGACTATAACGAAATCAAGAAACCTAGCTCCAAATGTCAGGACAGAAGGCAACAGCACAACGGTTGAAGAGACGGACAAAGTTATTGACACGGGAAGTGGAATAATAACCTCGGAAAGGGAAATGGGCGGAGAGACCAACAGAAGCATACAAAATAGTCCCAAATTCGTTTTGTAAACAGAATACTACGAACACAGAAATGCCAAAACAGCGAAAAAGAGCAATTTAGCATCTCCTAACACACGAGTGTAATGCCACAACGTACAATACAAAATCTAAGCAATGGATACAACTGGTTCAGCCAAACTGAGCGAAAAACAAGACTTAACGGACTTAAGAACTGCTCATTAGTGCTGTTCTACAAGACGCAATGTTGCACTCACTGCACTATCCAATTTCTGGAATTACTGGACGATACTTAGGCGCGTTCGAACAGTAGCGAAAAGAGCCTATTACCTTGTCATGTCCGTCCTTCCTTGCGCCTCCCTGCGTGTATCAGTGCAGCTCCAACTGCACGCATTTCCATGGAATTTGATACTGGAGTCTTTCATGAAAATCGGTCGAAAAAACCCAAATTTGGTTAACACTGGGCAATATCGGGCACTTTACACGAAGACCTAAATACGTTTTACTGTTGCCGGCAACATTAAATCGCCATAAAAACATTCTCTTTGAGTGAAATGGCGTATCAGGCTATTAGGGTAACCCAGGAGGTATAAACATCATGCGAACGCGCCACAATGTTACGTTATATGTACGATGCCTACCTTGTTCAATAATGTGAACGCCGTCTCAACGTCACGTGAGTGAACACAAAAACCGGCATTCCAAGCCTGTGGCATATGCTCAGAAAATGTAAAAATATCTGTGTAATATAAAACACCACTTGTCCCTTAAATTAAGACACAGAAGACATTGTCCTCATATACAGCGGTAAGTAGCAATAAAGTGGCCCGATGAACTGGCCCGTTACCAAAGTCAGCATTCAAAAATCAAGAGACAACTGGATTTTTAAATTTAGACAGTATTTCTACAGGACTCCCTTCTACTTACAGTGTGATAAAAAACAAAGCATCATTAACCCTTTAAAGACGAAGCGTGTCTGTTTTATATAAGGACTCAGTGCGTACCGCGCTGTAAACACTCTCCACTTCGGTTATAAAAACCAGTCTCTTAATGTTTTATAAGGCAAAAGTTGCTGTTTGTTCTGAGATCCGTACAAAACACATAAACGCAATGTGGGCACCACGTAGAATTTTTTAACCCTTTAAAGACGAAGCGTATCTGTTTTATATAAGGACTCAGTGCGTACCGCGCTGTAAACACTCTCCACTTCGGTTATAAAAACCAGTCTCTTAATGTTTTATAAGGCAAAAGTTGCTGTTTGTTCTGAGATCCGTACAAAACACATAAACGCAATGTGGGCACCACGTAGAGTTTTTTAACCCTTTAAAGACGAAGCGTATCTGTTTTATATAAGGACTCAGTGCGTACCGCGCTGTAAACACTCTCCACTTCGGTTATAAAAACCAGTCTCTTAATGTTTTATAAGGCAAAAGTTGGTGTTTGTTCTGAGATCCGTACAAAACACATAAACGCAATGTGGACACCACGTAGAATTTTTTAATGTTAAACCTGGTGGTATGTAAAGTCACCGCTAGGCTTTAAAAGGTTAAACAACATAATACAAATTAAAGACAATTCCTTCCTTAACCAGGGTTCCACAACTTCTACAAAAATCTTGCAGCCACCTCCAAATTCTGGCGCCAGAAAGGTTACATACAGCACGTTCCATAATGAGGGCCCGCAATCACGGACTGAACTATAAACCCGTTACCTTGCGCCTTCTGTTCCGTGCATGTGAACTGATACGCATTTTGTGGGTAAGAAAAAACTGCAATAATTATGCTACAAATACTTGACGCCACCGTACAAAATTTAGTCGCTAGGGCGTCCGAGATTTGGGCCCCTAACCTAAAAACCCCGGACTTACCAAGCACGCCGAAATGCAATCCACATTTGTACTCCCTTCGGAGGTACATATAGAATATTAAAATTGGAACCATGCAGGAAGGTTAACATGGTCCCTGCGCAAGGATAAGCCTCACAACCCACATTTAAGTGCTAGTAAATTACAAGGACGTGCAGATTCACGCGAACGTGCTTGGGCATGAGAAATCGAAGAAACAAAACGTCAGATCAGGTCAACGTCTTCACCGAAGAAGGAACTTTGCACTCACGAACCAGTTTGTTGAATACTGTACACGATTCAGAGTGGCAAGGAGACGCTGGATCCATACGAAGCTGATAATCGACGCCGATGTGGCTCTGAAGATAACCACGTGGTATGTTGCAATGGCTGTGATAGCAATATACGCTACTGGCTCGTGTGTTTACGACGTGTGAAAACCACGAAGACAAAAAGCAAAAAGGCTAACTTCATGCACTCGTCTTAACAGAACACAACGTAACCTGATTAATTAGATGGGTTACAGGAATGTACAGGGACAAATAAAAGAGGGGGCTGCCGGGCTGCAGCCCCCCCCCGCAACCCTCCAAAACCGAAATGTAAAAAATACAGATGTTGTAGACATTACGATATCATACGTTTTACGTGATTTACTCTTCAGCCGAAAACAGCCACTGAAATCGGCTGATGACTAATACATTAAAATTTTGAAAAACAAATTAATAAAATTAAAAAAAAAGAAGACAGGACACTGTGATTGAGTCATGGAACATGTAGTTATATTCGTATGTATATAAATGCAGTTCCAAACAGTGTTATGTTATACTTACGACATTATTTTTATAACATAATTTTTAAAACCAAACATAAATTATATATAGCCTCAGGGTCACAAGCCCCCCCCCCCCCCCAATGAAAAACTCTGGGAATGCTGATAACTGTTCGATTACCATAAATATTTAACCTCCTTATATTCGATTTTGTTAGGAAGTGTAGTGCCACCAGCCGAAAATACAGGCTGACTCGATCAGTTTAGTCTTGCTTGTCGCAGCGTATACTGGAATGAACGTTTGGAGAAGATCAGAAGTTACGAAACTGCAGTTACGCGCGATACAGGCAGGACTCTCGCGGCGCAGACAACGGCCCGCTGGCGGCAGTAGATTTATCCGCAACGCTGACACTACCTGCATTATCACTTCTACAGGGAACCTGCACCAGCCCCGTCGTGGCCACCCCTGCTCTGTTACAAAGCGACTCTGAATCGTTGTTAAACATACGAGCAAAAACAGTCCAATTACAGGCCTGGACAGGCCCTGAGGGTTGTTGAGGCTCCCAAAATTTCCAGAATATGGTCACATTAAGGTGGTAATGTTGTCAGCCCTACGCACCAGCCGCCGTTACCACCATATCTATTCCTGGTGGTAATTTCTGTTAAAGGCTGAGTCGACCCCAGGACCATAGTGCGATCGAAAGGATTGTGACAGATGAAAAATTCCACTGACACAATCGGGAATCAAACTGGCGACCTTCCGGCTTGTAGCACAGGGCCTCAACTGACTGCGCCACCGCGTGCCCCCAAACATAACAGTATTGCCGGTAATGTCTTCCAGTGTAACAACAGTGCACACTGAACCCTTAATAAACTCAACGACGGGTTTATTCATGAAATACATAGTTTGACTTATTGCCAATTTGAATGATTATCAACAGCTGCAATTGTAATTACATCGTACGTTATAAGAAGCACATTTACTGTAGCCTCCGTTATTCAGTGTTAATGAACAGCATCAATACCACGGATCATCTGAAGTAAATGCACTTCTTACACGTATCAGTATCCTTTCTGATCCTACTTCCCTTTTAAGAAAAGAAAGCAAGATTAAAAACGAACATACATCCACCTTTCAAGCGGGAATCACAGCATTTGCAGATCACACCCACCCCAGACAATGCGGACACTGTAAAGTTTACTGAAGGCCACTTCTTTCAGGACACAAATAAGGGGGAAAAAAATTCCCGAGATCCTTTACTGCTCCCATGTCACTAGTTCTCTAAACCCACTATGAAAGGAAGGCTATATTACTTAGCGATATCATAGAATTCCCTAGGCGTACCAGAGGCAAGGCCGGAAGAGATTACGATAATATGAAGACGAAAGAGATAAAACAGTATAGACGGAGAAGGAAATGATGATCTCAAAAAAAAAAAAAGGACACGCAATGTACGTAAAACGAAACATCGAGGCGCATTCGCGTAACCATTGTTCCCACGCAAAAACGAAGTATTATAAATGAGTGTGTGTTTCTGCATTCTTGTCTGTCATCCAGCATGCAAATCGCATATTTTCTGCACCGTATTATATCGTCATCTGTGGCCTGTCCGGCTCTGCCACATTTTTTTACATTATCTCATAAACAACAGGGTTTTCGGAAAATAAATTATTGAGCATAAAATGTAGGTTCTGAGCTTGTCAACAAGAGGAATTCTTCTTTGACTCCTTGACCCTTGAAGATGGGATCGATAGGTCTCCCGAAGCGTCGGCCCTGAACTAACATTCTGCGCTGCGTAAAATCCCAAAAGAGCGCAGATCTCATTTAAAACGCGGCGGAAGCCTGACATCACATATGGAGGGTACCCGCGAGTAAAATGAATAACTAATGGCGGACAGCCGACAAGGTGTGGTCCTCCATCTTGTAGGCTGGGCGAGGTGCTAATAACTCCTGACGGTAAAAACTTAACATGTTACGGAACATTTCACAAAGCCTCGGCCTTGAAACGATACTCTGGAACGAGGTAAGCAAAGGGCGAGAGGGCATGGGTTGGATTGATTTGGCTCAGGACAGGTGCTAGTGGCGGGCTCTTGTGAACGCGGCACTGCACCCGCAGGTTCCATAAAATGTAGGCAATTTCTTCACAGGCTGAAGAACTGTTAGCTTTTCAAGAAGGATTCTGCTCCTTGTAGTTAGTTAGTTAGTTAGGATCACTTGAATTACTCGATACGTACCAGGGCTGTTTGCCCAGGGTACAGCGACAGGGGTGTCAAGCTCGCCGCTCACCTCAATAGTACAGAGACTAAGAATGGGTGGAGCCATACGTCCACCCCACCATACGACCTTATAGCCTGGCACCGGCCCCTTAATACATCCAACGTATGCTACATGTTAAATGCAGTTCCATCCATGCACCAAGACATTATACATAACCGCATACAGGACATACTTCCGTCACGGTGTCATGTAATGTTTTGATGATGGCGTGCAATTTATGTCAAAACATGTAACAAATTATGCGAAATAAATAGTTGCTATTGACGGGAAACGAATGATTACTGTACTCAGTGACGTAACTCCACCGTCACTGCGGAAAAATATATCTTTACGTACCGGTAAAATCGAGAAATACTAAAACTTCAGATTAAGTTTTACAGTGTGCGTGTGATTTGCGTTTAATTCCAACACGTGCTATGTTTAGATTTGTAGAATTACAACACGGGCCAATAAACTTTTTCTGCGGGCTGACCACACCGTTGTCTTTGGCCCGACTCATGACTAAGGGGGAGCCAGTAAGAGCTAACAATTACCGATGAATTGCTGATGTATTCCAATGGCAGGAAGAACACTACATAAAAATCTTCGCGCAGACTTAATTACGCCACTGGATCATAGTCGGTTTATCCCTGCAAAGGCAATACTGAAATAACGGCAACAAGGGTTCCACTTGTTTCGATGCCAATAGTATGGGTCAAGAATATATCACTCAGCACTGCAGCTACTGTGAACCTGCCAGATTGGTTGGAATGCAGCACGCTTGTTTAGTACGATAAGTTGACATATTCAAGTGTTCGCGAGCAAAGCCAGTGATCCTGAAGACTACTCATTACAACACACAGGCCTGTACCCAACGCTCATCAATAGCGCACCCTGGGGGAAGGGGGGGGACTGCAGCCAGGCAGCCCCCCCCCCACAAACCCCCAAAACTGAAATTTAAAAGGCACTGATTTTGTAGATATTACGATATCAAACTTTTACGTGACTTCCCCTTCAGCCAAAATCACCCACTGAAATCGGCTGATGACAAGTACATTAGAATTTTGACAAATTATTTGAATTAAAAAAAAACAAGAAGGTAGGACACTGTAATTGAGTCATGGAACATGTAGTTATATTTGTCTGTATATAAGTGCGGCTGCAGACAGTGTTATGTTATACTTACGACATGATTTTTATAACATAATTTTTAAAATAAAAATTTATATATAACTTCAGGGTCAACGGGCCCCCCCGCCCCCAACCCAAGGAAGAATTCTGGTTGCGCACCTGACGCTCATACACAACACATAACACAGCTGCGTAGCGAAAAACATTCCTATCATAGGAATCCTATGTCAGGGTTTCGAGGATTCAGCCGTGTAGCTTTAAAGTGACAGTTTCCCCTATTCTTCTAATTAACCAACGGAAGATTTTGAGCTCCTTCAGGGGCTGAAAACCCCCACAGTTTTACGGCAATCGACGGCTTATAGCTGTCTTCACAACATCCAGCCACTGTACGCTGTCCCCGGCCAAATGAATATCGTTCCGAATCCACGTCGACAGGTTGTGACCGCCCCTTAGAAGATCTCACTCTGGGGACACTTCGCAGTTACACCATTGATGACACCTACCACGGGTTCTCCCGTGAAGACAGTGCGCGTCGAAAATTTCTTCATGGTTGCCAGGATATCTGTACGTAACTCTCA
Source organism: Coptotermes formosanus (assembly GCA_013340265.1). Classification (NCBI taxonomy): domain Eukaryota; kingdom Metazoa; phylum Arthropoda; class Insecta; order Blattodea; family Rhinotermitidae; genus Coptotermes; species Coptotermes formosanus. The sequence goes on along the minus strand of BLKM01000725.1, from coordinate 1,224,646 downwards.
CAATGCTTAACGGGCGCATCCATAATGGGTGATTCCAGAAACACGTGGGGATGAGGTCACACTTTGTATATTACTCAAACGAACAGACACACGCACACGTTGCACTGCAGTTTGCCGTTCACTGGCGGGGGTCCTGGAAATGTGACCGGTGTGATTTAGAAATAAAATATGGTATGTCCCGAAATGGCACACAGCAACAAATAACTAAAAACCGCCTTCCAAGAAACTGAAAGCAAGAAGATATACAGGCATTTTTTCGGAGGTTGTGCCATTGACGGAACACAGCACAAGCACGTGAATCCGTGAAGTTTCATTTGGCAATGGGCAAGGTTTCAAAAAATGCTTCTGCCAAGACGATAGGATGTCCGAAGAGTGTTAAGTGTTACAAACATGGTAGGATCTGTAGGTCTGCATGCTACTAAGGTAAATAACATGATAACGTGCACGTGGCAAGCAACTGCTGATTAATGAAGCGCCAGATTAATACAAGACTTTGTGACATTAACAATTTAAAAGACAGGTCACGGGGAATAGACAAAAAAAATTATTTTGCCATGAGTTTGCACACTACTTCAATAATACTGCTAGATATCATTTTATTGTGAAATTCAAGCAATACAAGTTACGACACGGTAACTATCTAAGCCAAAAAATCATTTTTATAAAAGCTTCTACATGACTTTCACTAACAACTGCATCATCCTGTTGTGAAGTATTAAAAACAGTCTCTCATTTGGGAAAAACCTCTTACATTGTGTACTGCAAGTTTTCTTACAACGCCCTCAATCGGAAGGGGGGGGGGGTGCGGGGGCGGTGGTTTTCTTTAGCCAGGTGAGCAGCACGATAACTTGCCCACACTGCAGTACTACATACTGTTTTCTTAACACATTTTTCATGGCTCAAGCCGCCACTTTGCTCTCCTTAGCGCAATGACACAGTTTCTGCACTTAGCTTTGTACTTCGTATTGTTCCTTGTGAGAGAAAACCTGCGAAATGCAGAACGTCCTGAAGCCCAGAACAGCAGTCGTCTATCCAATACACGTGAATCTCGCATGCCGTTCAGTCTTAGGTTGACACTCATTACATTACAATAAGTACAGCTGACCCAACTATCTTTGCACAAATTTCCAAACACCTATGACAAACTAAAATTCCAAAGCATATAGAGCGAGACTTTAATACGTTTCTTTGCATTCAGCACTCCGTCAGAAAACATAAGCAAACCGGCTAAGTGCTAAGCTCCCAAGACAAAAAGCTGCTAACAAAAATGCTCGCCAATGGGACAGATACTAAGCCAAGCACGTTTATGAATAAATTGCTGCTACAGGACTTGATAAACCAACAGGCTATATTTCATCGCGAGTTGTAGGCTATGAAACCAAGCTGCAGGCCACATGTATAACATCCTCCACGTTAATCCTTGCACGAATAGGAAACGTGCAATGAAACAGCTGCCCAAAGCAAATGGTTTACTCAGTTCTTCTTGTAAAGGCAGGCTGGGTAGCTTCGCTGTAAATCAGTCCTCACTTGTAGTGCCATCCAGCATGCCAAGCCGTCCCTTGCCTTAGTTAACAAGCCATGAAGATGTTAGAGGAGAACTCGCAACCTCCCTGGGGAAAGGTTTGATGGGGGTGATGGTGGCGAACAGAAGAACCACTACCACTGTCGGGAATCGAACTGCGGTCGCACGGCCTTTTGCCGTGAAACTGCAAAATTTGAAATCTCACAGTACATTATTTAACGTACCCACACACTACAAGTAATTCCCGAGAACTAAAACCGACTTTCAATTGGCCGAAGACTTGAATTAATCTAAATCATAAAGCAGTTCAGACTCTTTCTATTATAAGGATCACCTAGTTAACACTGTTTGATCTTATATGATATGAAACACATAAACACACTGTGTGGGCAGAATTTAAAGTTTTAAAACGTTACTGCGAGTGGGTTGCATGCAATTCTGAACAGGTAATCGAGATGAGAAGCCAACGTTTCGAGGCAACCTCTCGGTCAAATCTTCGAGGGTCAAGAAGTCCCACAAGAAAGCTTTAGGTAGCTATACCCGCTATACTGCTAATGGTATATTACCTAAGGTCGTATTGCTTGTATAAACCCGTAAGGATAATCAATGGTACATTATATAGTATGATTTTTAAATTGATCTCATATTATCATAAATACGCATGCGGGGCCAACCAACCAGAAATAACCGGAACAAAACAAACAATGAACTAAAAACACGCACTGGTAACATTAAATTCCACGTAAAACACACACCACACACCACATTAGCAGCTAATACAAAATGCTTCTCGAATCTGATAGAACCACAAAGCTTTCTTCTTGGACTTCTTGACTCTTGAATATGGGACCGATAGGTTGCCCCGAAACGTCGGTAAAGAATTACTACTGTACGCTGCGTAATATCCCAGAAGAGCGCAGATCTCAAGTGCAGCTACACCCATACTCCGCCCTATATGCATTCACGGCTTGCGGCATAGGCAGAATTTTACCTTTTAAAAGCATTCAGTTTCTGCCACGCGCTGAACACAATCCGTACCCATTACAGGGACCGACTTCATAAAACCCGAGGTTATTCTGAAGTTCATATCACGGGTGGCCACAACAACGCGGCTCGCGCACGTTGCCGGTAAAATAATATTCAGCTTCATTATATGACAACGATGCTGAGTGTAAAAGGTGTTTTCAAATATTTTTCTAAAGGAAAAGTACTCATAAGCAACTGCAGTTGGATAGACAGAAATAAGAAGCCATAAAATACGTTAAAAATATTACACGTCATTAATGCAAGGCGCTTTGCTAAACTGCCTCATAAAAAGCTAGTCTAGCTGGCTACCGCTGACATTCATTATTCTGGTTTAATATTCTTTTATTAGAAAATAAACGGATCGTCGATACATCACCTTCAAATACGCAAGGTTATATACAAGGCACGTTGGAGTCTGCTGTAGTGCTTAAGTCTCCAGAAACACGACAATCTATCTGGCATCGCACTTGGTTTCGTACGCTGCCACAAATGGCTTTGCAGGCTCACATACTCCCAGTTCCAGTGCAGGCGGTGGGGGGTTGCAAAGGACCCAGAAGAAAATGGGACGAGGCGACGACCGAAAAATTGCTACGCGTGTCTCCCGTCGCGGGGAAAATAGCACTTCAGATGTGGAGATTTCTTTTACGGCTGTGTCCCGTTTTCCGCTTTAGACAATTCAATCTTACAGAACAATTTCAGGAACGCTGAAAAGAACACTGTCTCCCTTAGTGGCGAGCCACTAAACTCAACTCAGAACACACTTCGCAGCGTAAAGAATCGAGGAAGTCTGAGTGTTCTTGTGCCTTACAGAAAATGCCCACGTCTATTAGGTTCGTTTATCAGTGGTAGTAGAAGGACTGGTCGTGCTATATAATTCAAGTTTATCAGAACCTTAAAGTTACGATCACGTTCATATATACCGTTATCGCTCAGGTGGAAATTTCGTTCCACAGTTCTGTATATGTGACATTTTTCCAAAACATTCAAATGTGTTTTTATTTTCGGTTTCATATACGTCAATTGTTCCGTCTAGTTTCACACATGAGTGTCCAGTACGAAGAACATGCTGTGCGTATTCCACTCCCTTAATATTATTTGTAATATGTTTAAGATGTTCCTTGTATCTCGTACGAAATATATACCTGTCTGACCTATACATACGCGACGGTATTCTGTGCACCTAAGCTGACACAGGCAGACTTCTCTGCCATTATACGCATATGCACATATTCGCTTTACAATGACACTCTTTGTGCGAAGGGCTAACTTTACATCATGTTTCTTCAAATGTTTTGTAATATGCCTTGTTTGTTCGCCAACGTTGCAGCATCTAGGCTTATCAAGATATAGAAATAATTAAAATAAGATCAGATAATAAATAAGAATTCCCTACAGACATATTATAAGCATTGACGTAGAGACGTAAACGACGTTACTTAAGTGTCAGCGTGTTAAGTGGTATCAAAGATGCAGTACATCCAGTTCAGTCTCACGTGTTACAAAACTCGTTACATGCAGACGACAGACAAATAACTCGAAAGGTTCAACACTGTAAATTTTAGCATCCGTCCCTACAGGTGCAGATGATTTACAGCCATTCTGCAGTGACGCAGCCTTCTCAGAGGCGCCATTATGTCTCACTTGTTCAGGACGTGGTTCGCCTAGAAATAGCCCACGGGCGTTATGAAACAGTTATGTATGCGAGGGGAACGACTGCGAAAACTTAATTCTGAACGAACATGGCCCCTGCTAAGTGCGCATATTCAGCCAACGTATTAAAAAAATGTCTGTTGGAAAAAACGAGATAAAAACGAAACGTAAAATAACAAACTTGTGTTAAGAACACGTCTGCCATCGAAAGCCAGAATTTTGTCACAGTATATGGCACAAGACCATTAGCTGCAACAGAACAGTGACGTACAGAATTACTATTTGTGTATGTACATTTTCAATTACTGCTCACATAACAGCAGTCACGAAGCTATAGGCCTATTACAACATTCTGATAACATAAATACATGCTTATGCCATCAGCGCCGGCAGGATTTCCTTTTACCAGGTGGCGCACCTTACATGTAGAGTGATCTGACATTTTGATCAGCAAAGCTAGACAAGACAGTAGCATGGTCGCTGTTTAATCAAATTCCTTGTTAATTTTCAGACTAAAAGCGTAGAAACTGTATGATATTTTGTTTGTAGAATTTTCATTGTTTGATTCAATAAATTTTGAAACATACGAAGTATATAGAGTCAACATCCCAATATAGTGCAAAAGCACCCACGTTAAACCTCGCTCTCGGCGCCCCTGGCAAAGAGCTGTTCTTAGTCTGAAAATGTCGTTCAGTTTTCACCACCCCAAAAGTTTATTCATTTTACAAAACACGCAGGCCTTTAGTACTATTCTAACGTTTGTTAACTACCAGACATGTGTGCTAACAGGTAAAATATGTCACATGGCGCAATATACGTACATCCAAGTGACAACTACAACTTTTAAATACCTTACATCATTTTTAATCCTTGCAGTTCCATTTGATCCTTTTATTCTGTCTGCCTCTCGTGGTAAAAGTACAATTTTACCTCCGTTTGACATGATCCAATTTTAAAACTTACAATTCACAATCTTCAAATCTGTACGTAGCACATTTTAAAACCAGAAATGTATTACTATTAGTGAACCACACCAGAACATTATTTAGGCGTATGATAGCGTAGTCAGTATAGTGACTAGGCTACAGACGGGAAGATTTGGGGTTCGAATTCAGAAGAGGAAAGAGCTTACATAAGTAAGTGCTATAGAAGGCAGTTCCTACGCAAGATGTGACCAGTCCAGTTACAGTTAACTATATGGTGAAAAAAATTACCGAACGCTGAAAAATTAAAAACACGCATACAAACGCGGGCGTTTACTCTGTCCACCGCCATCGGGGCTGGCAGAAATAGCTACCCAAGCACTGTGTAAATGTTTAATGTCTAAAAATACATGCATTTTAAATTACTGGGGGGTGGAGAAGGGCGGTTCATAAGCGTCCGCATTCACGTAACCCTACGAACTTCGCAAAACGCGGTTCTGCCCAACGCGCTGTTGCCTCTCCTAAACCCGGCCTTGTACGCTGGACAGTGTATTCGAGGACATTCGGCGCCTGAGTGGTTTTCAGTGCGATCTCTTATTTTCTTGCTTTAATTCAGTCCGGGTCATGTTATGTTCGTGTAATTTTGTAAAACCACTGTGTGCAGAGGGTGAATGACACACACAACGACTCAAGGAAAACGATAAACCGAGACTGTGATAAAATTCATCTCCCTCCAGTCCACTAAAATCGACCACTTCGCTTGTCTTTTTACTGCCAAGTGTCTGGATCTGCATCTGCGAACGTGGCGTGTCGTCAGCATTTGGTAGCCATCACTTCTCGAGAAGAGCGTCGTTCCGAATTATGGTAGGCCACCAGCGGATTTTATATGTGGTCGGGAAGGCCAGCGACCGGATTAAGGGCTACGTGTCTGTAAGGCACACGAAATGTAATGCGAGGACTGCTGCACAAAAAATTATTTCATACACAAACTGACATAACGGTACGGATGTAGCCTATACGAATTTGACGCTTGATTGAAAAATAACTCCCAATCAGAGGCGCAACCAAGGCGGGGGGCCGGGCTGCAGCCCCCCAACCCCCCAAAACCGAAATATAAAAAAACAGAGATTTTGTAGATATTACGATATCAAAAGTTTTACGTGATTTACCCTTCAGCCGAAATCAGCCATCGAAATCAGCTGATGACTAGTACACTAGAATTTTGAAAAATAAATTAACAAAATAAGAAAAACAAAAAGACAGGACACTGTGATTGAGTCACGGAACACGCGGTTATATTCGTATGTATATAAATGTAGTTGCAGACAGTGTTTCACTATACATACGACATGATTTTTATAACATAATTTTCAATATCAGACAAAAATTACATATAGTCTCAGGGCCAGGGGCCCCCCCCCCCGGCCCAATGAAAAATTCTGGCTGCGCACCTGCTCCCAGCTCAACACTTCTTTGTTCAATTAGGCTTAATAAACGCTTGAGCTTATTCCGCCCATCTCAGTTGACATTATTATGAATCAAAAGTACTCTTTCACTCAAGTCAGCATAATATTATTGGTACACAAATTCCTTTCTGTTCATAACAACTAGGGGAAACATGTAGCCAGTTACTGTAACCCAAAAGGAATTTGCTTAACAATACAGTTACGTCGACTGAGTGAAACAGTATTTTGATTCACATTAGCAAGCACAATAGGGTGCCACACACGAACATCACATCATTATATCAGACAATAGGCACTAAATTAATCAACAATCCCATCATACAGTTAAATCCATACAGTCCCTCTTGACAAGTCAACACACTGTCAGCTACTCAGGAAAATTACACGCATTTCATGACACCCCAAGGTTCATTACCATGATCACAACAGCCCGCCACACGTTATCATCCTGAGCCAGAAAAATTCACTCTCCCCCAATCCTACTTGTAAGAGATAAATTTTAATATTATCCTCTCATCTAATCCTAGGTCTTCCAAGTGGATTCCTCCCTTCAAGTTTCCCATCTAAAACCCTGCATAGTTTTCCTCTCCCAAATTCATGCCACATGCTTTGCCCATCTCACTCTCCTTGATCTGACAACGAGAATAACATTTCGTGAGAAGTACAAGCCATGAAGCTCCTTATTATACATTTTTCTCCAGTCCCCTGTTACCTCCTCCCTCTTACATCCAAATATCTTCCTCAGAGCCATGTTCTCAAACACTCTCACCCTATGTTCCTCTAATGTAACAGAATAAGTTTCAGACCCATATAAAACAACAGGCAAAATTATGGTTCTGAATATGGTAATCTTTATGCTTTCAGACTGCCAATGGGCAGACAAAAGAGTCTGAACCTAACTGCAGCAAGCTTTCACCGAATTTAATACGCACTGAAATACTTGCATACAATTCGTTAGCATCTTTAGCAGACACTAGCACCCTGCCCCACTTTTAAAGGCTTTATTACATATCCTTATGTTGCGACATTGCCCACGTTCTCTCGATAGGATACAAACGTATACTTTCCTTGGTATTTACATCTCGGCCAACCTCCTCACTAGTGACTAATCAAGCTCCCATGTTCCTTAGAGTATCCTATTTGTTTTCACCCCATAAATGAACATCATCAACACAGAACAGAATATCTTTTCTGTAACTAACCTGTTACATAAAAATCCAGGCCGCCGATCCTCAGTAGTTTCATCTATACCTGACATTAACCTTGAGAGAAGAATGCTGGCTACAACTGTGTATGTTGTTGATAAGAGCGGAATGCCTTCAAAATTAATACTATTCAGTTTTATTACCCTTCTCTTACACAGATACAGTAACAGCGGCACAATGTTTACATTTTGTGATGTGCTGGCTTCATTTACTGTAAGGGGCTGTTACCACTCATCCAACTCCCAGTCTGGAGGACTACCCATTGTCTGCTGCCTGCCACTCTTTATTTAATACATTTGCAGCTATGCCCCACAGTCTGACAAAAGTGACTTAAGCAGAAGGTAAAAACATCCTGAACATTCATAACTGAATAACATTTTATGCCACTGCAGTTCATAACAACCCGGACACACTTTAGCTCATATTTTGACATTGTCTCTAATACATTCCCAAGCTCCACTGAGGTCCTCACCACCATCAACATTCTCTGAAGGTGAAGATCTGTTTCATCTGCTTCCACTGTCAATGCAATTCCTTTCTATGCCATACAGAACTAACAAGAGTTCTGGTCTTCTGGAATGTTACAATATGTAGTGAGATTAGTGGGTCCTGCCCTTTCGAAGGCAAGTAGTGCCTTCATGTAGAGGGGCTGACAAGTCCTTGATGATAAAGGCACTATGCTCCTTCAAAATCCTGGGATCTATTAAGATCTTAACCAGCTTTATTATGTTTTATTTTCAACTCCAAACTAAAAACTAGCTGTTGGATAAACGAACGTTGCCAATACCGAAAAATTATTTGACAGACAACATTAGGAAATTTGTTCAGTTATATTTTTCCTGCCTCACAAGCTGGAATGGATATAATGACATCACTAAGAATATAAAACTACTTGTTTATTAAGAGAAATGACCTATGTAATGAAGCTTGCAGAAGTCTCCTGGCATAAACACAACTTCAGAAACAAAAAAGCAGCAGTGATGTCCGTTTCAAACAATTTAACTGACAGATAAAAATAAGTACACATCCACAAACAAAGCTGTAACATTGTATAGTTTATGTACACAAGCCAAATTGTCTTTATGACATATGTAGCAATCAAAGGTGTCCTCACAACATGTGGTATAAACCTATTTTCAAAGAAACATTAGTATACAGACACTTGCTGATGATATTTAATAAGAGTGTGTCAACTTCAGACATTATTTGGCACCAAATAAACAGAAATAATGATGGGGAATGACAGAATGAGGAAACTAGGGCAGAATGCAAATAAATTTTCTGAGACTTGGCACATTTGGTGATACGACTGGGGAAAATCAAGGAGGAGAGCATCAGTCATAACTGCCAATTCCCAGCTGAAATTAAGATCATGCCCTGGCCCCGGCGTGTGTGCACCGCCGCCAAAATACAACTCTACCTGAATTATGTGGATTTGCGTATCATTCACTGGTTAATGGATTTAAAGGCTATTCAACTGCACTAGTTATTTGCAACTGTCAACACATCCAACAAATTAAACTACAACCAAACTTCACTTAACCTTTATAAGATTAATAGTCACAAATTCTTGCCCTTATTTGCGTATCTTTGAACTGAGGGTGATAAGCAATAAAATGCATTTGTACTGGTGCTAAAGGGCAAGCTTAGCTGCCACATAAATGGCACATCAATGCAGGTCAGTCTCATTAAACATATGACCTGACATTATTAAGAAATGAAACATTCTGAATGCTAAAGCAGCATAAGAATTCGCATATATACAGGTTACAAGCAACACAATGCTTGTTGAAGTCTACAGGACAGAATGGATAACCACTCAGACCTGCCTGTTCTCACTTACTACCTCTGGTCAGTACAAGTTCTCAATTTCCAAAATGTCACATCATGGCAGAATTACACGAAAGCCACGTTTTGGTTTCACATTTTTAGCTGATAAATCAGTCCAGCAACTAACAGTAACCATTTGGTGCCAGAATTAAGTGCCTGATGTACTCTGCAAAAGATCAGCCATTTACATGGCCACCATTACTTTGCATGTTCTTGGCGATGACCTCGGTCAACAATCAGCTGTCTCAGTATCACACTGCATGTCGACTAATGTCAACTTCTAGCGCCACAGGGTTAACATGCAAAACCATTCCTTGGGAGAAATTAATCATTTAGAGGAGCAGGAGCTACAGCTGCAGAAACAGTAGTCCTAGTGGTGGTGGTGGTGGTGGTGGTGGTAGTGGTGGTGGTGGT
>BLKM01000725.1:1125659-1214281 GCA_013340265.1 Coptotermes formosanus | reverse complement strand
GTGGTGGTGGTGGTGGTGGTGGTGGTGGTGGTGGTGGTGGTGGTGGTGGTTCAAATGTACAGATAACTTGGTGTACTTCGAATGAACAAATTTCTAGCTTTCAAATAGTTCATACAGAAGCACCTACAGAACACGCATTTAAAAATAAAGTACCTGAACTAAAGTTGTGGTGGGCAATCCCAGTCTGTAACACAGCCTCAAATGGCATAACACACAAACAAATGTCCTGTGCTGACGGCTCATTGCAGCCTACTTCACCTTTGACACAGAGGCTACTTTCCAACAGCAGGCCTATTCCAGCAGGCTGTCTTTACATCAATGTTGACGCTGGTTGAGATTTCAAAAAAAGAATGTGTGGGAATTCTACACCTGCACTCTTTTCACTTAAAGGTGGGGGGTGGGGCTCAGTCTCACATAAGAACCCTGTCTAGCCAAATGCCTTCTGTAGAAGAGGTGACAAGGCACATTCACTGCTTCACAATTAACTTAAGTGGAAGAGCAAGATTTATAGACAACACATTTGGAGGTGTGTAAAACACAATGTTTCTAAAAAGTCAGTATGTTTTTGCAGCATTTGCATACTCACAAAAAACCTGGGAATTTACCAAAGAATAGAGAAATGCCATTATCATGTGTCACCAGCATTGAATCTTTACTGGTACTTCCATGTACCATAACAAACAATGAAGAAATTTCACATATGTCCTGGTTATCAAGAAGCTAGTGACTATATCTCTTTTGTACAGAAGTTATGTACATGTTTGTACATTCTGGTGGAAGGCTAAGTAACACACTTGTTACACCATAGGTGATGATGTAAAGATACACACATTCCCTTGGTATCAATCTGTCTAGGGCACTATTCTTATTCACCTTTGTAGTGTGTCGATATGTACATGCAATGTTATCAAATATACAAACAAGCTTGCTGAATACGAACATCATCTGTCAATCAACAACACTGACTGCGCTACTATAGAATATGCTATATAATCACAATTTCAGAGCATCATCATAGCAGAAACATCCTCATACACACAATTATGATACCATAATCAATGCGAACAACAAGAATTATACTTTGAATTACCGTATTTATTAATTGAAATACTTCCTTTTGTTGGACCCAAGAGAGTAGGTGCCTCTACACCCTTTCACGTAAGAAGAGATCTGGTTACTGAATTGTGCTCTTTTCTGAACATTAGGCGACGGATATGTCCAGAAACATAGTACTTTTAAGTTTAATGCACTACTGTCTGAATCTTGAATCACAGAAGTTATGTACACGATTTAACCCATGGTTTATGAAACCACAAACAAAAAAGGGCAAGAATCTGTGACAAATTGGGTGTTAGGCAGGATATGATTCAGTTACATAACTTAAGCAGCATTTCCACTTTCTCTTGTACTGGCATGAGAAGCCTTCACTTCACCAAAGTAAACATCACACCACATGACATACTCAAAACGAGAAGTTCAAGTTACTACAAATTTGGTATGAGACATGTTTATCAGGTACAAAGTTAAGCCGACGGTTCTGGAACTCTGCCATTTAGCTGCTCAGCAGCCACTGTACAGTGACCTGTGTTTGGACGTACAGAGCATCTCATCACACAGCCACCCCGATAACAAGTATGCAGCTCTACTCAGTAAATTGTTGCATGTCTTCCCCTTGTAAAAAATCAGCTGTGATTTTTTGTGATGAACTATGCAGTGATAACAGTAACAAGCAATGCAAGTTTAGTGTTCAGGATCACATCAGAACAAAAATACATCATGGTTACCATTTTTGCAAATACTCCACAGAAACCAGATTCATCTTTACCCACTAAACCACATCTCCTGAAGCTGTACGAAAAGTAGCATCCACTGCCAAAAGGAACAGGCACCAACCAAAGTAGCTGCTGACACCAAGATGTCCAACCAGTACCCAAATTTTGTCAAAAAGTCACTTCATCAATTATTCCGAGAAACTAATTGGCTTCCCAGAAGTATTCAAAATAATACAACCAACCCTCAGCTTTTTTTATGATGACTTGATCTCAGAGGTTACATAAATTCACAGCCCCTCTCTAGTTTACACTACAGTTAATTCCGAATGGTAAGAAAATGAAATTTTGGAGCCGTTCTTTGAACAATTAAACATGCAGAAAAAGAGGTATGTAAATTTTCAGCACGATACTGCACTAGCACACACTAGGAAAACAGTTCACACACTAGGAAAAAAGTTCAATGCAGTTGCCACAGACTATTTTTGATGAATCGATTGAGAGTAAAGGGCTACATCTGCCCCATTACCAGAATCTGAACATGAGTGATTTTTACTTCCAACTTCAACTTTACGCAGAAGGTTGACAACAACCTACACACTTTGGATGCATCACAAATTGAGATCCAAAATGTTATTCTTGAAATAATGACAGTGAATTTCAGTGTGTTCACTGAATATGTTACATCAACGAGAAATGCCTTTCAGTTCAGCAGCTACTGCAGTATGAGGTGAGCAAAGTGATTATGATATTCTTTCAGGAAGCATGGAGCCTCCAATCTGATTATGCAGTAGCAGTCAGTTTTCTAATCCTAGTGAAGCCACAGGCCAGCATGTTGTACGAAAGGGCAGTAGAAGAAATGAGGCTCTGTGTATTCACAGAGTGTAAGCCACTGAATTTGACAAACAGTAAGACTCAGCAAGGCAGACACAGGTGGCAGACATATCCCTGCTCACAGCTATGGACATGCAAAGAGAGCAGGTTGCACAAAGGATCAGCAACACTCAAGCCTACACACTGCAATTGATAGAATTGTACACATCTTGATAACCACGCAGTCCCAAATAGGTGGTTCGGAGATTGGTCAGGAATCAATACAATATATACCAGGGCTAAACGAAGTTCCCAAAAATCTAGGCACCACCTCAAAATTCTAGGTGCCAGAAGGATGACATAAAGAAAGTTCCATACTGAGGATCCACAAATACTATGCATCACCGTACAAAATTCAGTCACCACAGTGACCCTGCACGTGGGTTTTGTGCATCCATGGTATACATAATGAGTACCTTATTGAATTTAAGACAAGCCTTTCTTCTTCTGAATTCTGCTAGTTCAAATGTAGCGGCCATATTAAAATTGCCAACTAGGTTTAACACACATTAGATCTATTCAAAAAGTTCTTGGACTGATTAAACAAAACATGACGAAAAAAAGATGTTAAACATTGTCCTCTTCAAAATCGCCCTGTCCTGCATCAATACAATGATTCCTAAAAGAGTTGCATTTTTCTCAGCATTCTGTACACATTCTGAAAAAAATCTGCCATTTCCTTATATCAAATAATGGTCATTCCTCAACAAACTAATACCAAACTGAAAACAGCAAACAAAATTCAGACACTCTGCTAAACCAAAGCCAATCATCACATAGCCATCACATGATTTTTAAGGGAGGCTGCATGCAGAGTCAAAGAACTCCTTGAGTAGACACTGTTAATGTACATCGACTTAATAAATAAAAAATACATAAAAGTTGCCAAAAATTTTCTGCATTCTTTACATTCTTTGAAAGGACGCTGTCTTAAATTCCTGGTCAGCTTTGTTTTGGGTGAAAGAAGTATGATCTACTCACAGCTTTTGAAGCCCTTCTCAACAGTCTCACTGTCCAAGGCATGGTAATATTCATACACTGACTTCCCCAGCAGTTCTTCAGGGTTGTAACCAAGAAATTCTCCAATTCTGAAAATTGTTCACATACATCAGAAACAAACTAATACAGATATGTTAAAAATATAAACAGCAAAATTTATTGTAGAGAATGGAGGAAGCATGTTCCTCCAAAACACTGGTAACAACCTACCACACTACAATGTCAGAAAACAGAAACCCACAATGGAAGACAACGTTCCCTTTTAAACTGCTACACCACTCTTACAGTTATGTAATGAAATATGTGATGATGATGATGATGATGATAGGGGGGAGGGAGGAGGAGAGGAGGAGGAGGAGGAGGAGGAGGAGGAGGAGGAGGAGGAGGAGGACGACGAGGAGGAGGAGGAGAAGGAGGACGAGGACAAGGAGGAGGAGGAGGAGAGGAACTTTATCTGATAATTACAACACATGAAATACTTTTCCTAATTGTATGCAACCCATACAAACCTATGCTGCAACTTGTCCTAGCATTTATAACCACACAGATACAGTTTAAACATGAACTGATGTGATTCAAAACACCTGAAAGAAAGTATTCGCATCTTACAAGAACTTGCTGTGTGTAACAACTGTGTCTCCAGAAGGAAACAGGGTGATGAAGGATAGGGAGGGTATGGACTGTGACTACAGGTTGCACGCTGAACTCACTACAAGTGCAAAAGACATTCACTGTCTCATTCTCTGGTGGGTGTCAAACCTCTTCTGGCTGCATGTTCACTGGTAGAAGGGTTGCCCTCACTGTCCTGGTCAAAAATGAGGTTCATAAGAACACTGTCTACCATATATGGGAGAAAAACATTCTTTTCCCAGCACTGTTTCCTCAGGGACTCCACGTGCTGACAGAAACCCATCCAGTCTTCCTGAGTTACCTGTCCAATTGCATCACCAGCTGTCTGGAGTACTTTCTCTAGTGTCAAATAATGTTACAACACTGTGTTTCCATACTATTCTTTATTTTGGCCCATGCAAGTTGTATTGAGTTTAGGGCAAATAAGGAGGCAGTCAAAACTATTATGTCCACAATCTGACAAAATGCTGTCAATTTTCAAAGCCTTCTCTTAGGTCTTAATGGAATGAGTTTATGAACAGTAATCATGTATATGGTCACATTACATCATGTTCTTTTACAAACTTGGGAAATCAGAAGTAGAAACTCTTGTAAGCCTCAATGCAGGTTATGCAGACAAAGCTCTTAAAAATATCTGCTGTGTACAACTGGCACAATCATTTAAAAAAGATCAAGAACCACCAGAAGATTAGGAAAGCAGTGGCAGGCCAGCCACACCAAGGAACAACAAAAATGTCATCACCATACGTGCGTCCCTGTAGGAGAAACAGAAAATTCTTGTTTTGTATCTGAAGTTCTGAAGGATTTGAGAGATTCCATTTGGCAGAGAACACCAAAAATTGAAGAAACAACTGGATCCTACATCATAACAATGTGCCATACCACACCTCCTTCACAGTCTGCCATTTTGTAGCAAAAAACCAAATTCCACCCACCCTAAAGCCACAGTATTCTCCGGACCAAGCTCTGTGCAACTTCTGGCTCTTCCTGACACTCAAGATTTGGCTCAAAGGTAACTGTTTTGCATGTGTCACAGAAATTCAACAGAACACAACAGCAGGTCTCACAGCCATATCAAAAGAAGGCCTCAAGACCTCCAGTGGTGCTTCGAGCAATGGCAGGACTGCTGGAGCAACTGTGTATGTGCAGAAGGCCTGTATTTTGACCGACTAGGTTAGGTTTTATACATATTGCAACACCATGCCCCTGCTATCACTGTGAGCTGCCGAACATCTGATGTCACACAGCCTTCTCGAGAGAGACAGACGCTGCTGGAACGTTCTAGTGTGTGCTAGGCAGACAGAGACAGCAGGAACATTCAAGAAGCACAAGAAGTGGCATAATACATGGGACTGTGCACCTTACAGGCAGTCTTGTGGCGAAAGCTTAGCAATGTGCTGTGTGAGCAATACCGTGGCAGTGATGTAGGATGATACTGCAAGTGTGTTCAGTGACCATCGATGGTGTCAGCTAAGGCTGGACAGCGTGTTTCCTAGGTGGTATACTGAGAATGTGAATTAGAACAGCAGATGGTGAAGAAGTGGTGTGGATACCTGGTATATTGCATTGAAGTTAAGAAATAGTGAACCGAGATAAGTGATCAAGGTGTGAAGGAGAAGACCTACAGACTTGAGGAATCGTTAGTAAAGTAACGTAAACAGGGCATCTGTGCCCGAACAACTGAGTGCACAAACACTTAGTGTGATTCTCTGTTAATAACTCTCAATTCTTCTCATGTTTGCTGTTTTCATTTAAAGAAATTGTTAATTATCTAGACTGTAGTGTGAAATAAACTTTGTTAATTTGAACCCACAGGCTTATCTGTTACAATATCCTTTTACTGTTTTCAGCCTCCCACATATTTGGTGGTACCTGGTTAAACAGTGGACAGGGACTTCAACTATATATCAGTTGACACAGTATAACACACCAAAAGATTCAAATCTCAAGACTGTCACAATCTTCATCATCATCAGCATCACTGTTAGTGCATCAACATTACCAGTCTCTTCAAGCCAATAAACCACTGCCACACACCTTCAGAACCACACACCTTCCGTCTTTTAAAACCAATCAGTTTCTGACAAGTGGCCAGTCTTAACCTACCTGTCATCAGCATATGTGAATTTCATATCCAGGTTATGTTTGCTGAGGAAAGTTTGATGATCCAGTGGTATCTCTATATTTGATGGATGTGGAACTGGTTCTCCAATTGCCACTAGGCAGTGCTGTTGTTGCTGCTGGTGTTGCTGTTGCTGCTGCTGTTCCTGATTACTGTTATTGTTGTCACTTTCATCCCCACAGTCTGTTTTGAGTTCCTTCTTGCATGCAGAAGGAGACGTGAGGACATGGCCAGTACAGTGAATCACCTGCAACAGAAATCAAATATTACACATTTCTGAACTCCTTTCCATATTTTCAAGTAATGATTAAACTAAACAGAGAAGTTCTTCACTGAAGTTAAACAAGGTTTAACTGTGGCAACGACAATGTACTTTGGTGGGTGGCTTATGTCACGATATGACACCTTTAATCACAGGTCATTCTTAACCTTTTAAAGCCTAGCAGCAACTTTACGTACTGCCAGGTTTAACATTAAAAAATTCTACGTGGTGCCCACATTGCGTTTATGTGTTTTGTACGGACCTCAGAACAAACAGCAACTTTTGCCTTATAAAACACTAAGAGACTGGTTTTTATAACCGAAGTGGAGAGTGTTTACAGCGTGGTACGCACTGAGTCCTTATATAAAACAGACACGCTTCGTCTTTAAAGGGTTAAACTCTGAGTAGTTCAACCCTCTTCAATTTAAGTTCTTTACTTGTATGGTGATAATTTAATTACACCATTAATTGATATGTGGAACTGAATATCAAACACTGTCTTATCACTGAGATTAAATCAGAATGACTTCATCACTAATATCCCGTTGGACTATTTCCACTGTCTCACTTCACTAAAACACTACGTTTTGAAAACCGTTTTCTTCTTCAGGTGTACTACAAATCAGTGATGATTCACATGAAACACCACTGTCAAAGAATTTTAGTGCACTATCAGAATTATTTGTTTACTTGTCACAGGCCAACCTCAGAACAGACAATCACTTCTCAAAAGTCACAAAAGCAATTATGTTCATTCATCGGTCACAACTCAGGATAAACTCAGCCATACCAGTGCACTATAAAATGCGGTTCTCAGCACGGGTTGGGTTGCAAACTTTAAACTGGGAAAAATGAATGACTCTACACGGTTCAGCTTGAGAACCCTAAATCTGTGCAAGAAATGAACATCAAACTTGATTGGTTTTCACAAATGTCATGTAATTCAGATTCCTTGGCAGAGCACTAACAGCTGCACATATCATTATTTCACTGACAAAGGAAACTGCATTCTCCGTAACCATCGGTCACGTATGTTGTAAGCAAGAGGGTGCCAGCCAGACTTGAACACCTGCAGCAAACTGTTAATTACAAACATCTGCATACAATTCCACTAGCTTTGCTTAATGAGGGGTGGTGTGTTCAAATCAGAGCAATAATTATATATTCTTGGTTATTTAAATAAACTGAATTCAATGCCAAAATCTCAGGTTCATCTTGCCATAATGGAAGCCTGTCAGAGAATCAAACTGTGGTCCATAGCAACTTACAATACCTCTCCCAAGCTGTCATTTCTCATACCCTCCATGTATTCTATATGCCCCACCCACACCATCCTCCTTCATTTTGTAGCCAGATAATATCGTGCAGAGGCAGAGTCTGTCTTCCATATAAACAGCCAAGACACTAAGTGTACATTTTCCTAAAAAATGACAGTGTATTTATTATTTTAGTAGAGCACTGTCACAATTGTATACACCAACTACCAAAGGAGTGAAGGGTGAAAAACATTCTTAAGACCTCAACACTCTATCTTACAAATGGTGATGGTGAACTTGTATGTCTTGACTTCTTAGTGTGTGATTATTTAACATGTGGATGGTTGTAAAGGCCTTGTGCACCTTCGATTAAAACCCCCTGATGATAACAATTACTTGTTGAAACATATGCAGGAATTTTTGGCGTTAATAAACACTGTATATGTATTCACTATTGTACATTTTTTGGTACTAATAAGTTTATGACAAGGAGCACCATTTATATAATACAAAACACACAGTGATATTTTTCCAACTCCTTTCACTTCTGTTTTGAATGACACACGTGTAATCATAATGGAAAGCTTTTTACTTTTGTATGTCCATTTGATCTCCCCATTCTTGACCCAAACAACCTGCCAAACCTGAATGCAAGTCTGTATTAGCGGTCTACTGTGAAATGCAAGTATGAATTGTGGCTGATGAAAACCAGTTAAAAACTCAGCAGTATAGGATAGTAATCTACAGTCAAACTTTCCAGTATAGCAAACAGCATGACCACTTTGTCCAGTGAATGCAAGTGTGTGTCGAATGTGTACTAACTATACACTGGAACTCATTTTACATGTAACACCATAAGAAACTACTGTGTATGAATGTATGAAGTGAAAAAGGAATGTGTTCCATTATTTATCAAACTCACACACAAAGGGGCATTTCAGATGTTACCAGCACCATATTACTGGCAATTTGTTTTGTGTGTTTCTTTTACAGTGAACATAACAATAATTCAAATAATGTCCTATAAATCTCTTTCTGAACATTTTTGTATAATTTATTAATGACTGTATGCCTGTGGCACCATTATACAATTCTAGCATAATATGGATGATTTGGAGACAAGAAAAATACCTTGCCCCTTCCAGGAAGGAAACAAAAATTCCTCAGGCATCCAGCCTGTACCCTAATTGCTATAGGAACTACGCTATGCCCATTCTCACTCATTGTTTCAAAGACACATAAGACACATCTTAGTTCTACATATAAGAAACAAACAGGAGTAATTTGGTTTTTCTCATTTTAATGAAGATTTTCACATATGGAATTAAAATACTTTTAGACTGGCAGCAGTGAACCAATTAATCTTCATAAGTGTGGTTGCAAACCTAATTAGAGAACTGTGATTTTATGAGAAAATGTTACAAGACTCAAAGACAAAATAAATGAAGATTTTCTGGGACATTACAACATATAGTCTGATAGATAAACGCCCATGTTTCAGTGGAACCTGCTAACTCCACCACCAGGGAAAATGAATAAATTACAGCATCAATGCCCACAAAATAGTTATCCGGGTAGTCACCAACGTTGTCAAGTCGGTACACAGAACCTCTGAGCCTGAATCCTCAATTTATAAATCTGCAACTCCGACTCCTTCATAAAAGCTCAGTATTAATCATAGTAACCCTACTAAAATTGTAAATGGTATCATAAGACATTTCGTTACCACCACGTGAATCATCAGGCTACTTTTTAGACTTATAATCTACATTTAGGTATGGGTCTGATGGTTATTGTAACTAGTATCTATTTAGGATTTTATATCGATGTCAGAGTCGGCACAGTTTTACCGACTCCAAGTCCATCAAAAGTCCTTCCAACTCTGACTCCACAGCCCTGGTAATCTCTGCCATAAGAACCCCAAAAATCTGATGAACAAGTTATACACTGCAACTCCTGATAAAATATCAATCAATTTCATTATCACAGTCCCCTGAAAAATGGAAACAGACCAATTAACTTCCTTGTCCATTTGTACAAAGGCACATGGAAACATATTCTTTCAGTGCCACAATTTCAGGAATTTTCAAGCAAATAAATTATTCAGAATTAAAACTGCAAAATTAACTAATTAACATCTATATCAACCTTGGTTTCCTTCATTAAGTCTACTCTTCTCTTTGTTTTTCTTTCTTTCTTTCTTTCTTTCTTTCTTTCTTTCTTTCTTTCTTTCTTTCTTTCTTTCTTTCTTTCTCTTTCTTTCTTTCTCTTTCTTCTTTCTTTGCCTGTCTGCCTGTCCATTTCTTAGTCTGCCTGTGTTTGACTGTTTTCCTGTTTGTTTGCATATATGTGTGCAAGCATGTACATACACATGCACATGCTTGTGTGTACAAGTGCATCAGATGCAAAGGTCATACGGCAACAAATAAATTGGGATGTGTATATCAAAAGACAACAACAGGAACACGTTGCAACAAACACCTTGCCTAGACCTGGAGAGATTCAGACAAAGCTCGGCCTTTTCATCTCAGCTGAAGGACAAATTCATCTAAAGCACTTTCAAAACCTTGATCGACTGTCCCGATGAATTTATCAACTCATGAAAAAGAATGCCGACATGCATGAATGATCTGTCAACATGGCAGAGAAGTGTAACAATTAAGAAAGTGAACGGCTATAAATACGTTTGACCAAATACACAGTACAAGCCTGTCTTACTGTTCATTTGGTAGTACCACTTTTGTGAGCGATCTTCTCACCTTGTACGTTGCTGATTTAAGATTCACATTCCTGCCCTTGCTAGTTAATGTGCATTTCATGCGAATAAAAAAAGAACGAGGAATGATAGGCAGTAGTGGTGATTTGATTGACAGGATGTCTCTGATCTCATCATGGTCACATGGATGACTGAACTCATAAATACTGTGACCCATCAGATCGATCTGTAACAATAAAGTCACAAAAAAATATATGTGTGAATATTACAGTAAAGTCTCACTAATTCAAAATCAGTTAATTTGAATACCATGTAGTTTGAAGGATTTGCTGTTCCCCAGCTTTAAAGATAGGATTTTCAATACTTCTTAATGTGGTTCGTTCAAAGTACCATTAATCTGTAGCTAAAAGCAAAATTATAGAACTTTAAACACTAAAAGTTGAAAAGCTCAAAATACTTTACTATATTATTTTCTGTACAATTTGCACATACATTCGTGCACTACTGCAGAATAGTGCAGTCATTGTTCTTACAACATGGTGGCAGGGTGCAGACCCCTGCTGGTAGCTCAGTTGCTAGATTACTCCACACTTCAATGTGACTTCTGAAGAGGCACATTGACTTTACTTCAGCCACATGGTCACTTAAGGGGCATGTAGGTTCAAGTGGACATGCACTGGGTTTCAAAACACTTTCATGCAGTAACTCTACATCTTAGTTCCTTAAGGCTGTATATATTTTAATTATAAAAAATGGCATTTTGATCTTTGGATACAATATTCATATTATGGGAGTAATAATAACATCTGAATTCCAATTCAAATTCAAACAACAAGTTATATCCAATTTATGACTCACACACACACACACACACACACACACACACACACACACCACAGATTGACAAATTACTGACAAAGCAGCAACGTTTTTTGTAAAATAACTTTTAACATATTCTACAGCAATGTTTTATTGGAGTAAAGAATCCTTATTGAAACAGGGAATATACACCTTTTGTCAAATCTTCCGCCATTTTCCTACTTCTCAAGTGAATTACTATGGTACTGTAAATGGACTTTCCATGGCTCCCCCATACTGCTTAATATAATCTGCCAAATTCAGTACATAAAAGGTTATCTAGTGTAGCCACAACAGCCTGAAACTGGTCACTGTGTTAAAATATATGAAACATTAAACAAAATACAGACAATATGAAATCACCTGCTCGAAGTTGTAAGAAGTTCTTACTGAAATCTGCATTTCTTGAACACACTTTTAACAATATTTGGTGTCTCCAGATCTCCCAGTTCCAATGTTACAAGACATCAAGACAACGATATAGTAATTGAATAATATTAGGGTACACGTACAACAAACAAATGAGATTATTAAGAAGTATGGAATGAAAAACCAGGACAGAAAATACATGAAATGAAAAAATTAAGACAGAAGACAAATACTTGCATGATAAGTTGATATACAACAAAATATGATGGGGTGGGCATGTTTCAAGAAAGAAAGTAAGAAAGTAAGTAACTAAGTGAGAAAAATAAAGAATGAATGAATGAATGAAAGAAGGAATGAATGAATGAATGAATGAATTACTCCAAAGCAGATTTTGAACATGACACTAGAAGGCAAACACCCAAAACAAGGACTGAGATCATGATGGGAAGAGGTTAGGAAAGATGTCGCACAGAAGGAAGGAGAAACACATGAGAAATTTGTGGAGGAGAAGCTGTGGACAGGCACAGATAGGCACAGAGCTTGGAAGACCCATATAAAAGGGAAACACTGAGGAGCAAAAGAAGAAAAAGAAGGCAAAATCAAGTATATTTCCTGCATGTTACTGCATACCTGAGCGATCCCAAGGTATTCATTGATGTTTTCTGAAAGGAATATCATATCACCATCTGCCGAAACTACCAGCAGAAAGCCCTCAAGTGCCCTTAAAAAGAATGGGTCATTTGTAGAGTCTGACTTTGACTTGCATGACTCTGGAACTGCAAAAAATAAAACACTGCTTAATTTCATGCACAAGTTTATACTTCACTACATGTTATGCCTTTATCTTTAAATGCTACTGTGTCAACTGTGACTGCCATTGGACAAGGATATGATTCAAATCACTTTATGAATACAGCAAATAACACCCCACTGTTCACTTATGAAGCTCATTCAACTCCCATTACAAATTACAGATCAAATGTTTTTCTGGAGCTACTATAATGGCACTTATTAAGGCATGAACACTTCAATATAGTGTTCATGCTTCAAAATGTATCATTATAAATTTAGGCAAAACTTCAGGCAAGAAACTTCTTTAACAAACTTGTGACATAAGCCGTGTAGCAAATAACTATACAACAAAGGCCAAGGTACCTCTCAATCAGTGAAATTAATTTCATTCCTGTCAGTTTAACGCAAAATAGAGCTGATTTATATCTACAGCTTGAACTCTCGAATAATTCTGGTGGTCTTTGAGGTCATAACCAGCCATTAAATGGAATATAGCATCAAAATAGCAAACATTAAGTCAACAGACTACTGTTTGAAGGACATCAGAAGTTTTATTTCTGTAGAAAGTATTATTTAAAGCATCGTTCACTTCACAGTTCTGTGGTGGATGTCTTAATCACACTTCTTTGTGTGTTTCGTCTCAAAATTATGGCATAGGCAAAAGAAAAAAAATTCTACTGTCAGTCAAGCAAATAAGGAAAAGCAATGCCTCGAATATTAAATGTAAGCACATATTAACACTTGCAATAGGTTTCTGAAGCTGCTGGATATTCCTTAATTTGAACACACACACACACACAAAAAAAAAAAGGCCCATGACAATTGGCCATACATACAGGGCCAATTGAGTAGGGAACTGATAAAAATAAATACTAGTGTCACAGGTGCCTCTACCTAAACATAGTCGATTTCACGCATTGCTTCAAAATATTATAAAGGTACTAATACCCAAATACTATGGAAATATCACCCCAACTCTAACTAAGAACAGAAGTATTTATCCTTCTTCCTCCTTTATTCTATGGCTATAATGGAACACCATTTTTACTCACTGCTCTCCATCAACCTGCCACTATTAAGTTCTTATGTGCAGACTTGGAATCAGAAGTGCCATGTGGTGTACAATGAGAAATTTCCTGTTTCTTAGGTACTTTGGGATGTAAATCATAGCAAGCCAAGCAAGTAGCTGTCCGAGGTCCCAACTGCATCAGTGCTGTCAAAACTTGATAAATAGCACTTATGATTCCAAGAGCATTTTCAACTATGTCATGCCTGACAAATTCTGTAATTGAAAACTCTTTGGCAAGAATTCCTGGGATAATGGCCAGGAAAATGTTCAAGCACATTTTTTTCCAAGGCAAATCCATCATCCACTACAAAGACAAATGGGCTTCATTTTGATGTAAAGAAGTGTGGCTGGTTGGTGTAAATTAAGATATTTTGTCAATAATCTTTCGTACCGCTGCGTAAGTTTTCTTTCCCATCACTTAACCAAGGAACATACATGAACCTAAAGCATGAAACTTTCAATATCAGGTAACATTTTATAATGCAACTAATGAATTCTCCACTTTAACTAGATGTCTACATATAAATGTAAACATAGGTAGAACACCTCACACATTTATACAGCTTGTGTGACTGATCATGATAGAAGTGGAAGTATAGGCATTGATGCAAGCTCTTATACATGTATCCAGATGTAAACCTAGCTTTATGATTTTCACAGTGCTATGTTCATTTTGTAAAGACCTGTGTCATAAAACGAACTAAATTATATCAACATTTCTTAATGATCACAGTACTCTCCTGAACTCAAGCAAAAGTGGTACTCACGCATATTCAAAAGACTGCGAACTTTGAGATAGGAAATTGCAAGTCGCATGATGGATGCCTTATCCAGTTGCGATATGGTGCTCTGAGGCATGGGCAAAGCCTTCGCCAGATCCGTGAAGATCTCTGTCTCCCGACTTCGACGACATCGAGCTGCATCCCGTGACTTCTCTTTGCGTTTCTCAGAGTTTCTGAAAGAACAAAAGAAATCCATATTTGTAACATACAAAGTTTTCATAGCCATGTGTGTTCAGGTTACAATCTTCTGGGTTCTGATACGCTGTGTTTTCATCAATGGACATACATGTTTTTAAATAACATGGAGCTGCCTTCTTTAGAGTCAAAGTGAGAATGGTAAGAATAAGTATGTTATGTAGGTAGGTTGGAAGTACGATTCAAATTGGCAGCAAGGAGGCAGAAAATGGTCCAGGTCAATGTGAACAGTGCACAGGAAATGTGAGATCCACCCCTCATTTGGTAGTGGAAAACTTTAATACACACCCTGAAGGAAGCAACAGGAAGCTTCTCTCCAAGCACAAGTATGTCACTTGCTGTTCACATGAAACTCTTTCCATGCAGTGCTCAAATCAGAATTAGACTGCACTTCCCATTAGCTGTCTGCTGTGGCCCTGCAAACCACTCCAGCAGACAGGTTTTCTTCCTCCCCACTGTTTCATGTCCCACAATGACACTAATGACATACTTAATTTTAAATAACCAGATTTAATGTACTTGTCGAAATTTATCAATAAAATAACTATGGCACCAATAACGCACCATGGGAATCTTGAAAACAACGTAAAATTTATAACATGGAAAATTTTCGCATCACAAAACAGAAAGCTGGCAACCTCTACTTCAGCTGACAGCAATAGAACCTGAAGGTCCAGCACTGCAAATAGGTACTTAAAGACTTCAAGTGCCAACAATTGCCCTCCTCCTTCAATGCAAAATGACTTACAGCATATTACTTCAGTTTGTTAAAGTGTACACTACTATAAACATGGCTGAGATCATAACTAACTAACTAACTAACTAACTAACTAACTAACTAACTAACTAACCCCATGGAGCAGAGGCCTTCTTGAGAAGCTAACAGTTTCTCAGCTAGTCAAGAAATTCCCCACATTTTATGGAACCCGAAGGTTCATTACCGCATTCACAAGAGCCCGCCGCCTGTCCCTATCCTGAGCCAGCTCAATCCAGTTCATGTCCTCCCATCCCACTTCCCGAATATCCATCTTAATATTATCCTCCCATCTACGCCTGGGTCTCCCAAGTGGTCGCCTTCCCTCGGGTCTCCCCACCAAAATCCGGTATGCACCTCTCTCCTCCCCCATACGTGCCACATGCCCCGCCCATCTCAGTCTTCTCGATTGGATTACCCGAATAATATTTGGTGATGAGTACAGGTCATTAATTTCCTCGTTATGTAGTCTTCTCCAATCCCCTGTCGCCTCGTCCCTCTTAGGCCCAAATATCCTCCTCAGCACCCTATTCTCGAACACCCTCAGTCTTTGTTCCTCCCTCAGTGTGAGAGATCAAGTTTCGCATCCATACAGAACAACAGGTAAAATTATAGTTCTGTATACCCTAATCTTTGTGTTTTTGGATAGCAACCTGGAAGACAAAAGATTCTGCACCGAATGATAGCAAGCATTCCCCGACTTCAATGTGCTTTTAATTTCTTCCTGAATGGAGTTTTGATTCGTTTGGGTCGCTCCCAAATATTTGAATTCTTCCATCCTTTCAAAGGATTTATTATCTATATTTATGTTGTGATTGTGTCGTGCATTCTGATTTTGAGACATGACCATGTACTTAGTTTTCTCAGCATTTAGACCAATCTCCTTACTAGCAATGATTAAATCTTCTGCATTTTTCTTTATGCTATGTACGCTTCCGCCCAATATATTAACATCATCAGCATAAACCAGAAGCTGATGTGTACCATTCAATTTCAAGCCCTCCTGGTTTGCCTGAACCCTCCTAATGGCATATTCTAAAGCAAAGTTGAAAAGCAATGGCGATAGAGCATCTCCTTGTTTCAAGCCATTCTTAATAGGGAACGTGTCAGACAGATGTTTGCCTACCCGAACTCTGCTATACGTTTCACTTAGGCACATTTTTATTAACCTTACTAGTTTCATGGGGATACCGAACTCAATGAGAATATTATACAAGACCTCCCTCCTAACTGAATCATAGGCTTTCTTGAAGTCTATAAATAGCTGATGCACTGCCTCATTTTATTCCCATTTTTTCTCAAGTATTTGACGAATGCTGAATATATGATCAGTAGTTGACCTGTTACGTCGAAATCCACACTGATGATGCCCAATAATTTCCTCTGCATATGGAGTTAACCTTGACAAAAGGATGTTGGATAGAATTTTGTACGCAGTCAACAAAAGTGATATGCCTCGATAGTTACTGCAATCTGTCTTATCACCCTTCTTATAAACAGGCACAATGACCGACTCCTTCCATTCCTCAGGCAATTCCTCCTTATTCCAAATAGAAATAATAAGTTTATGGATTTCAGACCGAATAATCCTACCCCCTGCTTTAATCAATTCTGCTGGAATCTGATCAATACCTGGTGATTTGTGACTTTTTAGTTTTTCAATAGCCACCTCAACCTCAAAGGCACTGGGCTCAGGCACTAGTGGCTCTGCTGTGTGTACTTCAATCTGCCTAACATCATTAACCCCGTGTATATTCAACAGCTGGGAGAAATGATTCCTCCACCTAGCCAAAATACTGTGGGAGTCTGCAACCAGGTCACCCTTCTCATCCTTTACTACATTAATTCTAGGCTGGTACCCCCTCTTAAACTCATTGATACCCCTATACAAGTCTCTTATATTCTTGTTCTTACTGTTTGTTTCAATTTCATTAATTTTAGCTTTCAGATATTCCTTCTTTTTGTGCCTGAAATGTCTACTAGCTTCACGTCTTACGTTGTGCAGATTATCTCCATTATTTTGGTTTGGATTCTGTAACCACTGAATTGTAGCCTGCTTCCTTTTATCTAAAAATTCTGCACATTCTGCATCAAACCATGGTTTATGCTGCTTCCGTTCGTGTAGACCTAGACTCTCTTGAGCCGAGATTTTGATATTCTCTTTAATGTTTTCCCAAGCCCTATTCACGTCCTCACTAACATTTAAGTTTTCCAGAGCTGCAAACCTGTTTGAGATCTTAAGCTGATACTGTTTCCTAGCCTCTAGTTCACTTAGCTTCTTGAGATTAAATCTCTCCACATCAAACTTCTGTGCTGCTTGTTTACTTACTGCCAGTCTTTCCCTAACTTTTGCAACCACCAGATAGTGATCAGTATCACAGTCAGCTCCCCTGAAAGATCGCACATCGAGTATACTGGAATGCTGTCTCCTATCTATCAATATGTGATCGATCTGATTGTGAGTCTTCCCATCAGGAGAGGTCCAGGTGTATTTATGAATGTTTCGGTGCGGAAACATAGTGCTCTTAACAACTAGATTCTTTGATGTGGCAAAATTTACTACTCTAACACCATTATTGTTGCTATCCTGATGTAAACTCTCATTCCCAATAGTCAGTTTGAAAATATCCTCTCTCCCCACTTTTGCATTAAAATTTCCTAACAGAATTTTCATATGGTACTTAGGAAAATGATCAAAAACCCCTTCTAATTCCTCATAGAAGCTGTCCTTTGCATCATCACCCTTCTCTTCCGTTGGTGCATGCGCATTCAGAACAATGATATTACATCAGCGGCCTCTCAGCACTACGTATGACATCCTAGCACTAACAAACTCCACTCTCTTGATTGCTGATACCATTCTCTGGTGCACAAAAAAACCTGTTCCCAATTGATGATTTTCCTGCCCTTTGCCATAGCAAAAAGTATACTCCCCGGCTCTTACAGTCCCTTCTTTGTCCCACCTAACCTCCTGTACACCCACTAAATGTAACTTATACTTAGCTAATTCCCTGACCACTGTCATAAGTGACCCTGACCTATACATGCTCCTCACATTCCATGTTCCAAAACTCATATCCTTTTTCCGTAGCTGGGGTCGTACCAAAGAATCGGTCCAGGCCCGAGGCTTTGTAGGCTGTTTCGTAACATCATAATTTTTTACGGTGAGGAGTTGTTAGCACCTCGCCCAACCCCCAAGCTGGAGGACCACCCCTTGTCGACTGTCCGCGACTGCTTATTCAATGTATTCGCAGCTACCCTCCATACCTGGAGGCCGTTCCTCCATCTGCAACCTGAAGACGCGCCATGCCATGGTGACAGGGACCCACTTAACATGGCATGGCTGAGATCATAGTAACAAAATATGTGACACTAATAGATATTTTACAGTGGTACCAGCAATGCAGAATGATGATCAACCCATCAACCTTTTTCCTCACAACACTTGGGCAAAGTGTCCCGTTCCAGTGCCTGACACTTTACATGGACACTACTTTAAAAATTCGTTTTTTCAGTACATTGACAGATTTTCAACAGACACACATGCCTGTGGACAACTGCACACATACTAAATTACCTGCACACAAAGTTGTTACCAGTTTTAGAATACTGGTGTCATAAGTCACAAGATTCAAAGTAAGTTCACATTTTAGAATACTACACTGAAGAGACATAAAATGACTACAGAAGAACACACGCTTGTGAGGCTAATTAAAACATGAAAGATGGCATGCATGGGACATATAATCATATGGGAAAATAAAAAATGCACACATTTTGGTCTGGAAACCTGGGAAACAGCCAGACCAATTGGAAGGCTTAAATGTCCATAATAAAACATTAAAATAAATTTTTGATAAATACAGAATGAAAATAAGACACAGGATTGAAATGACTGATGTTAGCATGCTGTGGTGGAATCTGCATATGATGATAAGCACTCGGTTTGTAGTCCTGAACATTTCGCAGTGACAGAATTCAATAAAATCTTTTTGAGCTGAAAGCCATACCAGGTGGTACTGATATCAGAATCCTGATGATGAAGACAGAATCAGTCTCTGAAACGTCAGCTTACTTGATCCACCTGATGTGGCCATCAGCCCAGTAAGATTTTATTGAGTTCTGTTTCTGCTTTGCAAGAAACTTCCTTAGCAGATGGTGTTTTTTACTGGTTGTTACCAAACATTTTAGGTCAAAAGAATAAACCTGCTTCACAGCTTGCGGGAGATACCATCAATTACATTAAACGCAGACCTGCTGTCTGACAGAATGACAAGAACCAGCAACACAAAACACAGTGAGAGAATAATGAAGTATAATCAATGGCAGTGGTGAAATCTGTAGGAAGTTTAGTTTGGCTACTTATCATCACCTTTGTTTCTGCTCACTTGGCTCCTGAAATTTATTTTATCAATCTACTGATTTATTTTGTCAATCTCATAATAACAAACGCGATGCACTTGCTTACAAAAAGAAAATGTATCATGTATGCAAGTGAAGGCCAGTTGTTTCTACCTACAGCTGCAAGACACATTACAGAACCTACAAACCTTTAGTCTCACACAGACAAGTGTTGAGAAGTTTTGCGGAACCATTCCCTTTAATGAACTGAACCAAAAGCTATTTTTGACTCTCACCTTTTATCACAGTAAGATGTTCTGATGGTGTTCATCAATAACATTACTGCTTTTATGTGCTTCATGTGAGAAACACAGAAGGTGCAACATATGCAAAAAAAGGACTTAATGACACTTTTTCTGCAAAATTTTATTACAAACCACATTCTTGAATTCCAGCTTCCTTTTCATAATTGTAACTCTTCAAAAACACATACAACAGAATTCAGTCACAGCTGTTTTATACTTATTTCAAAATCCATACCCCAGTCCACAAATGTTTGAACTCTGCATATCTAACCCCAAAAATGTTCCACGCACGTATGGCATTATGGTTCGTGAATTATAGTAATGACACAAAATGCAACTACTAAGTAGTTTGAAGTGTGATAATGAATTATCGTCTACTGGGATGTGACACTGTGTAGTTTGGCAGACATTTATTCTTTACTGAGGACTGAGGCAGCAGGTTCCCTGAAACATCACCAGATTTCTAATATTGCAGATGATGACAATGTTCACAGTCACCACCTGGCACCCACCTTTAAATTTTCTTCATAAGGAAAACAGGCTCAACAGAGGTACGTTCCAGTTGCTGCCTACTGATATAACCAAACAAATGGTTTTAAATTTGTCAGTGGGAAAAGTGCAACAAAGATTTTTTTTCTGTAATGTATTCCATGATCACAGACACTTGTGGGAATAACTTATGAAAACCACTTCCCTTCAAATATTTCAATCCACACAGTAACTTAGTAATTGCAATACTTAGTAACGCCTTTCAAAGTAACATTTCCAACAGAACATACTGTTGACTATATTACATTCATTAGGCATAACAGCAAAGTTTTGCACTACTGCAATACTTGCAAACCATATCTCACGTGCCTTAAGTATCTTGACAAGCTGATGTCTATGTGCTTACAGAATTCCACTTGCATACTTGCAGTGGTTCATTAATTTTTATAGGAATGAGAGGTAGATGTAAATACTGTGTGGTTGCCACCAACGGCGCACCCGGGGGGGGGGGGGCGGCCGGGCTGCAGCCCCCCCCCAAACCCCCAAAACCGAATTTCAAAAACACAATTTTGTACATACAGTATTATGATATCAAATGTTTAACGTGATTTACAATTCGGCCAAATTCAGCAACTGAAGTCGGCTGAGGACCCGTACATTAGAATTTTGAAAAATAAATTAATAAAATTAAAAAAACAACAAGATAGGAGACTGTGATTGAATCATGGAACATGTAGTTATATTCGTATGTGTATAAATGCAGTTGCAAATAGTGGTATGTTGTACTTACATGATTTTTATAACACAATTTTTAAAATCAAACATAAATTATACATAGTCTCAGGGCCAGCCCCCCCTCCCCCAAGGAAAAATTCTGGGTGTGCGCCTGTTTGCCATGTTCTAATTTTGTATTCCACCAAATTTACCTGGCCCCATTCCTCTGACTCCAGCCTCAATACTCATCACAACCAACCAACCAACCGACCAACCAACCAACCAACCAACCAACCAACCAACCAACCAATCAACCAATCAACCTACCTACCAACCTACCTACCTAACTGCTAACTCCATGGAGTAGAGTCCTTCCTGAGAACCTAACAGTTCCTCAGCTAGTCAAGAAATTCCTCGCATTCTATGAAACCCCAAGGTTCACTACATGTCCACGACAGCCCCCACTTGTCCTTATCCCCACCCAGACCAATCCAGTACAAGCCCTCACAACCAATTTCTTTAAGATCCACTCTAATACTATCCCACTACAAATTACGCAACTAGATAATCTGCGGGTTCGGGCCGGGTTCAAATGACAACAACTAAACGCTACATAAGACATTTTGGGATTTCTCGGGCCATTCTCTAGTCGCAAAGAAAAATGTATTCGTAGTTCCATTCATCTTGTTCTCGCGAAACAAAATTAACAACTAGCATACAGAGCTGTGACGCTACTTGTCCACTGCGAATTTATCAGGGAACTACAATGGGGCTGCACGTGCACGTAAGGCTGTGAGGAGAGAATTAATGTTAACAACAGGCTTGGAAACTGGGTTCGACTAGGCTCCGGAAACAAAGTCAGACTCGATTTTCGCAAGAAGCACCTGCCTCCTCTCGGCAATACTTCGAGGTAACACCTTACACATCTGACGTCCGATATTTATGCACGGTTCCTCGAACGTGACAACAATGTCATATGTACTCAGAGCGTCTTTGAATAATTCATTCGATTACTGAAATGCATTGCAAGAAACTTGTATAGTCCACAGACAGGAGATGATCCCTGCTAGGTATACGATAGATAGGCACGCGCAAGCCTTCGCGGCTAATGATGAGTTGCTACTACCCATCCTGACAGCATTCGCACAGTTCACTCCATCATTACACGCTACTCGAAATGTACGATGTTTTCAGTCTGATTTTTAGTAGCAGAACTGTCTTTTGCTCCCACCAATAGCAGCCCTCTAGTCCCCGCTATAGTCAATACCCTCCCCCCCCGCACCGCACCAGACACGCCACACCAGCGGGGGTTAAATGGTATGCCATCTATATTAATGACACCATAATCAGAGACGGCTGTGCACGTAAACACACAGGAGGTGAGGCAGAATGATCCTCGGGTTGGACAGGGTAAAATTCTAAAATTTCTGTCCGTGCTGACCTCTACCCGACGCCATACACTGCAAACGTCATCGTACACATGCAGTAGTCGATTGACAAAGTCTGCAGGCTGAGTTTACGAGGAATCCAATCACAGCACGTTGGCGAAACGAAATACCACTGACGACCATCCTGTTCGCAGTGGTATGTGGGAACATTTTTAGTGCGCATGTGTTGGACTAGTATTTCATGTTGGAGATAAAAAGATGACACGGCAATGCCTATTATTCCTAGTCAACAGCATGTCCGATGCTTACAGCGGAGGTACGTTACGTGTTCTTATCAGAATGTACGAACAATCGTTACGCAACTGCGAAACCGAACTCAAATTTTTTGACTGATTTATGTTACGTATTCCTGCTTTCAAATATTGTTTTCGAACTGATCAAATGGTTCAGATTTACAGCAAGGAAAAAAGGACACACAAAACAACCTCGACATTTCTTTTCCTGCTCACACCCTAAAACGTTACTCACCACTACAAAATAATACATACAAGAAGAAAGGGTAAATGCAACCCCGGCGTTTGAAATTAAAATATGCCATTAGCTTACGCAAGACGTCCCTCCTGAACGGCTTTTAAATTTCTCTGTAAAGTTTTATTACCAACATATATCACACTATAGGTACGTGGAGAGAGCTCTAAATCGAGTCGACATCAAGTATTCGTTAAGGTCATTATGCAGTACAGTAACAGGATGGGTGAGGATTTAAAGTGTGCCCATATAATAGCTATAAGAGTAATGTACCGCTACTTCAAATCAAGGGGTTTACGAAGTGAACACTGTAAGACTTATTATGCGTATTTTACGGTACAGTGTCTTAACTTTCATTTAGGGCATCTTGCTTTCGGGTAAAGAGTATGCCCCAAAACCGATTTCGGCCGCAAAGAAATCTATATCCACAAATGAAGCAAACTAGATGAAACTGTACACTAGCACAGTGAAGCTGAAGTGAAATGTAAGCAACTTCATTAAAATCAGCCAAAGAATAGAAATCATATAAAAAACTTCACATGTTTTCACAAACGGCCCGTACACTGGTTATCTGCTTGATTTAAGTTCTTCGTGGTCCTCCTATTTCCCAACAAGGAAATGCCCTGATAGTATCTCGATAAAAGCTACAACTGACTGCTTCCAGTTCATCGATCACCCAATCATCCTGCCAACAAAACTTTATAGCAGTAAAATAATAAAAAAATTAATCGTATGACCGAAATATTTATAACCATTTATCGAAATCTGTCCCAACATACCGTTACCGCCGTACGAAACTTAAAAAAAAAAGTCGAAGTAAAGTTTTCTAAATGTGCGCCAAATTTTCCTTTGCGTGAATGAAAACAGAATGAGGAAAAGGTGATGTATAGTACTGCTGGGCGACAACAACAGGCGGCGAGGGGGGGGGGGTCATGCTGGTGCCGATCAGGTTCCATTGTGTTCGAGTTCGTATTTCAACTGGACTCCCGTGTATTCAGATATAGAGTTGACCACATGTATACTTCTTGACTTGTGCAAAATTCGACTCGTGTCGAACCTTCCGGAAGGTAACTATTGCGTAAGATGTTTACATGAGTTTTAACTGAAAGTGTCTCGAGTTTCGAGCAAAGCCAATATAGTCCGACTAACAGCGTCGTAAAAGTCACAAAAATTAATCACACGACCGAAGTTTTTATAATCTTTTTATCAAAATTTGTCCCAGCATGCTTCCAAATATATTTAAATAAGTTTTAATTAAAAAACTGCCTCGGGTTTCGAACAGTGCACCTAAAAAAAACTGAGGCAGGTTATAACAATTTTGGCAACACAACAGTCGACAGGACGCACTTCATATATTTTCCAGTGCTAAACATTTCCCCCTTCCCGTTTCAATCACAGGCTTCAAGAATGACAAAAACGGAAGCGTTGCTGGATGAATGGTGTATTGTTCGCTGATTGGGTCGTATATGGATTACAAATTGCTCATTTTAGCCAACAACACACAATCAACTCACGTATGCGTGTTCAGACGACCTTGGCAGGCAGCACATGCGTAATCTGTATCATCATAGTCATTAGTTTACAAGCGTTTTTAAGTACAAAAAAACGCTTCTTGCCAGTTGAAGGGCAAGGTGTTATTTACGCCAAATACGTGGTTCCATGCGCGTTACTGTAACTTGCGCTGGTGAAGCATGCGCTTGACAATAACAGTGCTGACAAAAGCACCGTATACATTTGTCATGCACAGACCTGTCATGAAAATGCTCAAGAACACCGCATAAGTTTCCTATTCATAAAAAGGTAAACCTGTCCCTGTCCACGCCATAAAAACATATGAGGGAGTAAAGGTACGGCTCTAGATGGAGATAAGTGGTCAACTTCACGCCCCGGCCACTTTACCCTCGTGACAGAACCCCGGTACCCAATGAATATAACGCTGGGTGGACGTTCTGAGGAAAAGCAGAATTTCTTATACCAGCTGGCATTCCAACCCCCAATCGTCTAGCCCGTAGCCTAGTCTCTATACCGACTACCCTACCTCGGCTCCTGTCCTATGCATGTGCGCAATAAGAACTCTCAAAATCACATAAATTTGTCTGTTCGAAAGGCCGAATGTCTATTGCGCCGTTCAAAACATGCTGTTGTGTCAGAGTTTTGAAGAAACATTCCATCACAGAGAGAGGAACAGCAATTCTGGCTCCAGCATTCACACACACAACACACACACGCACACGCACACACACACACACACACACACAGAGGCATTGGTGTAACCCACAAAAACATGTGGACCCCATGCATTTTTCTATGGATTAACTACGCTGTGTCGCGTATTACACTTACTTTTCTATAAACTAGTAATACAAACGGAAGTTGTTAAATTACCTTTTTATTTCGGGGCAAGAATTTGTTTATCAGAAACTTCGAAATTAATGCCTTTTACGCATGAAAGTATCAAACAGAACCCGTTCGGAGACAGTGCCAAACGGAGAAGAGGTCATTAAAAACTCCCAGCGGAAGTTGAAAAAGACACACCAGCCGATGGACCTCTCCGCAAAGAGTACCCTTTGCTGTAGCTAATGGAACCACTGAACCATTGCGGCTTCGGCGCCTTCATCCGACTAGAATGTATGGCCTTTTAATCCTTTAGCGTTCAATGACCCTGACATTATCACGGTCGCACAGCAATACTGTAAACTAAGGGCGCACACATCCCATTCGCCAGATCGCCCAGGCGACTAAATTTTGTACAGTCGTGCCTAACATTTGTGAGTCCTCGGTATGGAACTTGCTTCATTTTGCCCTTCTGGCACCTAGAATTTCGAGAGGGCCCCTAGACAGCCACTTCCCGACTTACGCCATAGTTACGTTTCCGAAGATCCAGTGCAAGTCGGAATTGAGCATTGTAGGATCAATTATATAGGCCTATGTACATCAACCGGAGCCCAGCTGAAATCCTAACTCCAACATACTGGAACCTGATCGGCCACAGCATGACCAACCCGCCGCCTGCTGTTATCGTCCAGCAGCATTCTTCTGCCACCTTCGTCTCATTGCGCGCCTTTCATAAATCCTAACATATCAATTTCTTATTTTCAACAAGACAAGCAAAGAAAGTATAAGTAACACTGAGGCACAGTCGCGTAACCCTTGTTGCCGTGGAAAAGTAATAAGTATTACATAGCCCGAGCGTGTGCGTGCGTGCGTGCGTGCGCGCGCGTGCGTTTACCCTTAGTTATCCAGTACGCACAGTGCATGCGCCGTATTATATTGTCGTCTGGGGCCTGTCAGGCTCAGAGTTTTTCTACATTATCATACACACGGCACGATTTTCGAGAAAAAAGGTACTGAACACAAAATACGTGTTTCGATTTCTCTCTAAAACATTTCTCATTCTAAGAATAATTCAGCGAGATTTTATCATAAACGTGCATATGTCTTCACGTAAAGCACCCATTATTTTTGTCAGATTTTAATGAAATTTGGATTTTCTCGATAGATTTTCAAAAATATTGACAAACCAAATTGCATGAAAATTCGTCCAGTGAGAGCCGAGTTGTTCCATGCGGAGGGACAGACAGACAGACAGACATGACGAAGCTAGTAGTCGCTTTTCGTAGTTTTGCAAACGCGCCTGAAATGCGTAACTTGAAACTGCGTGAGTCGTGCATTGCCTGTTCTTGAGATAACCAGTGAAACACGAAACGTCTGCTTATCTCCACTATATTTTGCTAAACAAGAAAGCAACTTACCATTTCAAAATATTTGAAACTGACAAAAACAAAGCAACAAAACAATAACAATAATAACACAATCAATAATAATATTATCTAGACTTGTAAAAAAACAGGATTTTAATGTTTCCGAATCAACCATCTCCAGAGTGGCACAAAATACTTTTCGATATTTGTAACTTCTGAGTCCACTGTAATGGACCTAAAACCGACAACCTCGAAAGCCCCGTTGAGCTTGGCGCTAATTCGATATCAGACCTTGCGCGGTAAAAACTTCGCTTTTGTTTGGCGTCCCTTCTTAAGCTAAGGGCCTTTTCGGGGTTTGAGGTGGGGAGGAATTACTGGCAAGGGAAAACCACAGTACTGAACTGGCTTCAGAACCTACCCTAGTGCCATAATGGTCTACAAATCACACATCAGCTGCAACGGATCTGAGCCTAAGCCTTCGAGATGAGATTGCGAAATACAGACGCCAGTGCTATACAGCATGGCCTTTATTGAAGTGAATTCATATTTTCCACAGCATGCACTTAGAAATCCAGACGCATCATGCATCTAGATGCTCACTCGTGAACGAACATCGATAACTCGTATACAAATGCCTAACAAATCCCATGGAGCAGAGTTCTTCTTCAGAAGCTGACAGCAGCTTAGGTACTCGCCTTTTATGGGACACAAAGATCAATTACGACATCCACGACAGTCCGACGCCGATTTCTATCCGAAGCCAAATGAATCAAATCCACACCCTGAAATATTATATTTCCACATACGCTTAGGTCACCTGGAAGTCCTTTGG
This sequence comes from Coptotermes formosanus, assembly GCA_013340265.1. Lineage (NCBI taxonomy): Eukaryota > Metazoa > Arthropoda > Insecta > Blattodea > Rhinotermitidae > Coptotermes > Coptotermes formosanus. The sequence goes on along the minus strand of BLKM01000725.1, from coordinate 1,186,537 downwards.
GTGTTCCAACTGAAAGACCGTATGCATTCTTCACACCCACCATGCCACATGTCCCACCAATCCCATCCTTTTGATACGATGCCCCCCCCCCCCCCCCCAACATTCGGTGAAAAGTACAAATAATTACGAAAGTCGACATTGCGCAACTTAATCACTCCTGTTTTGAAGTCCGAGGATGCGCGCGACATTTAACCCCGCTCACCTCCAAAACCAGCGGACCACCCCTTGTCGAATTCCGTCATGGTAGTCCATAAAAGGGCCAATTTTTGAATTCGTGACTCTCGAATATGAATGGGTGCTAGCATATGTTATTCGATTTTTTTTTCTGAGATGGAAGAAAATCTCTGGGCCAAGCTTCAGGCAAATTCACCACGATGCCTCAGCCCCTATGATCTTACATCATCAGCTCGGCTACGTCGCAGAAGCGAACACGCGACACGGGCTGATCTGAAGGACGTCACCGACACGGTCTGTGAAAGTTTTTGTCTCTGGATGAAATTACATATGAAAGAAATTGCAACATCACGGTGTATTTATCGTGTTCGATTTTAAACATAGCCTGTCACTCTGCACGGTGAAAAATTAAATACTCTCTAAAGTTCTCAGAAACTTGACAGTTCTTGGGAGAACGTATGAAGACTACTTCTAGAATCCCAGGCTAACCCCATACACCAGGGACGTCTTGGATGACTATTTTGTACAATTTTCAGAACAATGTGGAACGTCTGTGTAGTCAAGGGAGGTTACTATGAAAGAAAATAATTCTTTTTCCACGTGTACCTTATAGACCGAATCCCGGAACTTTACCGTTTAACGTCGTATATTAACGTTCCCTCACAAATACTGCTTCAGTTAAGCATAAAAGAGTCTTTAGAAACGCTGCGAATACAGAATACACTTCGGTAATAACCGCATTTATACATATACATTACTTCTGCGTTCCTTGTCACAGGAAACGACTGATAATCAGCAAAATGGAATATAGCGGCCCAGTTTGTTATTGACCATCTCTTCAAAGGGACAGCCACTTTCAATACGCCATGCAATCAAATCTGTCCATCGGTGGTCCATTTCTAAGGTCTGAGAAAAGATGAATGCTTTATTTAAGGAAGCTGTCGAATTTCTAATATGGTAGATGACTTAAATGTGAGCAATGGAAATGAATGATACTGGCAAGGCAAAACCGAAGAACTCGGAAAAAAAGAACTTTTCGACTGCCACTTTGTCCACCACATCTTCCACATAAACTGGCCATGATCGAAACTGGGCCCCCGCGGTGTAAGGCCAGCATCTAACCACCACAGCCAAGGCACGGCCTGGTTTGAGAAAACAAAATGCGATGACGACCCATCTCGGTCAAACATGCCACAAGCAAGACACGTGATACACAAGCAATCAAAGTACTGTATACGGCTGTATCAACAATGGTCAAATTTCAACACTGACGCTGATGGCTGAACAGTTTACGAAGCACTGTCACACTTACTGACAACATGTATACTACCACAACAGCAGCAGCAGCAGCAACAACAACAACAACAACAACAACAACAACAACAGAGAACAGCTACACCATAATTACAATAAATCACGGGACAACTAGACTATTTCATAAAGTAGGAAAGCGTATGATGCATGGCTTAATAAAATTACAATTGACAAAAATACAACTGCGTCACCAAAGTCACTACACTACCATACGTGCAACACAAAAGAAAACCATTTAACGAACGATCTGACGGACGTTTAACAGCGTGCAAACACGACTGAACTCCTAGAATCACCCTTACCGTTCGGTCCAGAATCTTTTGCCTTACTGTCGGCTTCCCGAAAATACAAAGATTCAAACACACACAACTGCAATTTTTCCTTTTACTTTATACGGGTGTGAAAATCTCTCACACTGAGGGGCGAACTCAGGCTGAGGGTATTCGACAAAGGGGTGCTGAGGAAAATACCGAGGTCTAGGAGGGATTAGGCAACAGGAGAATGGACACAGCTCCACAGTTACGAGCTTAATGATTTATACCCCTTACCAATAATAGCGGGTGATCAAATCAAGGAGAACAAGATGGGCAGGGCATGTGGCACGTACGGGTGACAGCAGAGATGCATACAGGGTTTTGATGCGGAAACCTGACCACTTGGATGACACTGGCGCAGATGGGAAGATAACATTAAAATGCATCTTAAAAGAAATCAGTTGGGAGGGGGGGCGGGGTGGAAGCGTGTACTGGATTGATCTGGCTCGGGTTATGAAAAAGTGGCGGGCTCTTGTGAACAGGGTAACAAAACTTCGGGTTCCCTAAGCTGCGAGAAATTTCTTCATTAGCCGAGGAACTAAGCTTTTAAAGAAGGGTCAAGCACTAGCAGTTGGTTGGTTGGTTGGTTGGTTGGTTACCAACATGAGAAAATGCCGAGAATCCAACTTCGGATATACTTACTTGTCATCTTGAGCGGCCCAGCCGTTAGCTGCATTCTGCACAAAATGTTGCAGTGACCAGTAGCTAAAATACGGATACGTATTTCCCTCGCCGTATCTTGCACCCTTCATTTCTGCACACTGACGTCCAACCAAGAATGCTCTGAAAAACCAACTGTCGCGGCACTGTGCAGCTCGTCACTGCCTAAATCCCTACGACTGCGTCTTTTCGTTTACTGAGTGAGGAAGCGGTGAACCCATACACTAATCAACCTATTTTGTATTCAGTAGTTGTGGCACGTTCCCGTCCTGCATCAACGTATTGTTTTCATGCTAATTGGTACCAACTTCGTTGCATGATAACACACACAAAACGTCAGCATTTTCTCTGTATAAAATACGATATCGGTTCAGCGTAAGATATCTGAGAATTAGATTGTGAAAGAAACTGGGAGCACCAGGATTAACCTTTTAAAGCCTAGCGGTAACTTTACGTACCACCAGGTTTAACATTAAAAAATTCTACGTGGTGCCCACATTGCGTTTATGTGTTTTGTACGTATCTCAGAACAAACAGCAACTTTTGCCTTGTAACACATTAAGAGACTGGTTTTTATAACCGAAGTGTAGAGAGTTTACAGCGCGGTACGCACTGAGTCCTTATATAAAACCGATATGCTGCGTCTTTAAAAGGTTAAACAGAAGGCTCCACAGTGAACTCCCTGCAGCAGAGTCCTTGAGAAGCTGACAGGTCCTCAGCTAGTCAAGACGTTCTTCGCACATTATGTAATGCGGATGTTCATTACCGTGTTCACAACATCCCACCATTTGCCCCGATTCTCAGCCAGATTAATCCAGTCTATGCCCTCCCATTTTGTTTCATATTCATCTATGTCTTCTACCCGGTTCTTTCCTTTATGTTTTTATACCAAAGCCTGGCATGCACTACTCTTCTCTCCACACGTGCCACTTGGAGAAAAATATTAAAATGGATCTCAAAAAGACAAAGTTGGAAGTTGTTAACTGGATTCATTTACCATACGACATGCTCCAGTGGTGGCATCCTGAATAAACAGCGGAAATGTGTCAACACGTTTATTTATTACCAAAAACGTTAACTGCGGTGCTACATTTTCTTCTCCAAAGACGAATATATAATCATAAATTCTGAACTTGCAGAAAAGGGATTGTGATTACATCTAATGAACGCGGAGATCTGATACTACAATGACTTCGAGACAATTCAAATGCGACAACGCACCAAACAGACCTCCTGGCAAGATGCGCAGACGCAGTCATGTCTGGGGAATATAGTACCTTGCACTATACTAGACGACTGAGAAGGCAAGTGAAGCCGGGATAGCGTAGTCCGTATAGTGACGAAGGTAGGGCTGAACGATCCGGGGTTCGAATCGCGGCATGAAAATGACATTTGCTCTTCTCCAAAACATCCAGACCAGCCCTGGGTCTCGCTCACCCACACTTCTATTCAGTGGGCAACACGGGCTCTTGCCCCGGTCGGGGCGCGAGGCTAAGCACGCGTCTCCATATAGTGCCCACGTTAAGAATAATTGGCGTTATACCGCCTCTCGTAACACGGACAACTTTAATGACGACTATTTCCCACACCGCTAAAATCAGCATATCGTCACAACCGCAACAAACAACAAACCTAATCGCTACAGACATGAGTGAAGGCTTTTACCAGCAGACTATATTCCGTAAAATTGAATTCACTTTCACACAAACCACGCAAATTAAAGACCAATTATTTGTTTCACATTACTCTTATCTCTAATTATCGTTGTCGGAAGGAGCACATGACCAAAAAAAAAAAAAGGAGCACATGACAAAAAAGAAAGCTGCAGAGAAGGCACTCAACGTCTAAGAACTAAGGAATGTAAACGCGGTGTGCAAGCAACGGGTGACTGTAAAGCATCATTGCAGACAAATGTTTTGATAGCTCTGTATCAAATCTATATGTTGGGGAAGACATCCTATTTTCCAGGAATTAAAAATGCGAACAACAGATTTCGTTTGTTGGTTGTACATGTTCATAGAAATCGTTTTTGAAATATTTTAGAAACTGGAACTCACTAGGAGATGCAACGATGGAGGAACGTGATCGGGTCTACTACGGATCACATGCAACCCCTTCATAAGAAAACAAAACAACTGCAGAACACCCACAGGACTTGAAACGTAAGATTTTCAGGCTGTCTGACAAAGCAATTGGAATATTTAACTCTAATATTTTGCATCAAACGCTGGTATCAGTCACACGGAGGACCTTATACAATTAGTTGCATCACACCAAACTCGAAACCCGAAAAATTTCAATAACAGGAAACATAAGGTCGTTACATACAAGTACACAGAGAAATCGTGGACTGAGGCCTAGGAATAAAGAATATAATCCCGATTTGAATGCAAGGAATCCTGTCAAATTCTAGACACACGCAGTGATATACACACATGAGAACTCGGAATATTTTTGGCTAAATTTCACTACGATACAAATCAGAAAAGCCGATCGCAGTGGCCGCGCGGTCTAAGGCGTAGGTCTGCGGTCACACGCTTGCTGGGACTGTAGGCTCGAATACCGTCGGAGGCATGAATGTTTGTCCCTTGTGAGTGTTGTGTGTTGTCAGACAGAAGTCTCTGCGTCGGGCTGATCACTCGTCCAGAGGAGTCCTACCGAGTGTGATGTGTCTGAGTGTGATTATGAAGCCTCGATAATAAGGTGGCCCTGGTCCCTTTGGGGCTACTGCACCATGAGGGGGGTGGGGGACAGAAAATCATCGTTTCCGGAAGTAATTAGGCCAACATTTTTCCAGTAAATAAGATATCCACAATTATTCTACATGCGAGAAAACGGTCCATAATCTCCAGTCTGTACCAGAATGTCGGGTAATTAAGTCACATTTCTGTAACTCAGCAGGGGGACATGGACATTAACGAGGAGTCCATAAAATGATTGCAGCCATTCCAATTTGTTTTCAATACATACCAAGTAAGCTCGAAACATATTAAAAAGATCTGCCGAAGCCGCCAATCACCTGAGCGTTAATCCGTTATTCGTTTGTTATGAAACTGTGTCGAAATAACATTGGTCTTATTCACAAAACATGTGTCCTTGGAAACAAACGTCTATGGTGCAAAGCTTATTCAAAACGCTTAATGCTTACACTTATTATATGGAAGTTTCCTTATTCGTTTGTTGACATAGTTCACGTCAGGACGGTTAGCACGAACGTTTTAGATTCCAATGGCACAAGTGAGCGTTCGTGTTGCTGATCAAACGCTCTAAAACACGTGCAGTAATACATTTTGTAATCTCAATTACATGATACGCCCTTCCGGTAAAGTTACACGAAAATCTATTTTTGCACCTCTTTGAAACATCCGTAAAAAGAAATTTCCTTTCAAAAACTGGCCTACACAGACTACAGTTTATCAACAAATTGACAGCTTAAACCCAGATTTGTGACGATCATGAACCGAAAAACCTTAGAAAATCCGTTCTCCATTAACGTAAAACCATTCACACTTACGTAGAAGCAAAATTTTCTACAAACAAACCACGCATCCTGTTTTATTTCGACCACAACTGAAGTAGTACTCCGAAGTGTTCAACATTGTTGCTGGACAGAAACCACAACTCAGGACTTCCCAAAAATATTGAACATCATCACGCGTGTTAAACATTTCTAGTTAGAAAGGAAGCTGCTGGCGTGAGACGCATTGCACAATGACACCAGGTCTGCTTCCAAACACACAGCAGAAGGGCGAGGTTTCACTGCCTTCGATGGACAGGTAACCTGTTCCCTATGACGTCAAACAAGTATGAGGTTTGTCAGACCGCTCTCGCCTCACTCTCGGCACCAATATTAATCAACACAGAATGTTCCTAATGTTCGTTCCTACGATGAGTAGGTCATCCCTCAATATCAAGTCACACAAACATACTGCAGACCAGCGATGTACTACATTTTCTGAAAGCAGGCGTAGATCATCATGGGACATGACTTCGATATTCATAGCACATGCGAAATTAACACACCTAACATATGTGAAAAGAACACAGAAACAATGTGCAATCATCATAATGTAAAAGGTAAAGCAATCCCATTACAGGCCTGGACAGGCCCTGAAGGTTGACACTCCCAGATTTCTAGACAACCGGTACATGAAGGTGGTGAAGTTGTCAGCCCTACGCACCGGCCGCCTTTACCCCCCTGGAAATATTCCTGGTATTCATTTCTGTTAGAAGCTAAGTCGACCGAAAGGATTATGTCAATGAAACATTCCAACGACATTATCGGGAATCGAACTCGCGACCTTGTCACTTGTAGCGCACTGCCTCAACCAACTGCGCTACCGCGTGCCCCTCATCAGACTGTACGGGGTTATATTTCTATTATCTGAAACTTTAAAACCCATATAACCTTTTTATTTGTGACGCAACAGCACGGAACCTTCACAGACCTTTCTTTGGTTGATTTAAACCAGCACAATACGATATCCTCGAAGCTCACCAACTCTGCGCAAACGAGGAGGCAAACTGCGCAGAAACGCTGTGGTAGGATCTACAGAAATGAATTCGATTTGCGACTTCAGTTCCTGCACTGTGATCGCATATTTCTGAGACTCCCCGCCCTTCAAATAACCTCCGAGACAGCAGTCACAAGGATTTACTTCTCGTAACGTTGACGACCGTGATAATTATACCTTTAGGGAGCTCTCGCAATGAACGATATTTAAGATACAGTGGCGATAAGACTAGCTTACGATACGATTTTATTAGTTGTTTCAAATGGGACCTCAAAACACTGAAGACAGACAAGATAACGATATGCTCACGACAAGCCGATAGGATACGATGCCCACTCAGTGTGTCGTGTCGCCTATCGCTCAGTAGTAAACATATTGCCACATCAGGCGAAGTGTCAAGGGTTGTTGTAATGTTTACCAGCTTATGCAAGCACGTACGACGAAGAAAATAGATACTAACATGTGAAGACGGTTGGAGAACACCCCATTTTCTACTACTGGAAATATGTTTGTTGTCCAAGAGAAGGCAAAATTTTTATCTTTCCTCGGTCGTCCTGCATAAAATGATCTAAAATTTTCACTCTCCTGGTCCAGTTCTCTGACGAAGTAATAATAAGTACACATACTGTAACAAGTACCAAGAATGTAGGTGTCCAGAAGAATAGGCACAGTACGTTTCACAGAAAACGATTCACAGGCTCCATGTCAATTCTTAACCATATTGGAACCTTGGCAGACCAATGAACAATCGTTCAGTGACTGTGGTACATCTGGTGGTAGTAGTCTTATACACAGAAGGTCACACTCGAACTAGAGCTCCAAACTTTCCTTTTACTGAATGCCAGAATGACAGCTACATCTAAGTCACGAATATTTATCCGCCGATAAGGCTTGTCCTACATTTTTTAACCCATGACAAACCAAAATAAAAAGGTCCAATCTCGCTGACGCGCCCGATCCACTAGCTTGCCCTCTGGGAATTAATCCTTCACGGCGCCACAGCCAAGGGACAAGTGTTCTTGTTTACTGTTCGAACAAGCATTGGGACACAATACACGTACCTCGATGTCTAGATGAACCAGTTTCGGGCAAGGGGAACTAGTTTGGTTCTACAGAGCAGGCTTTCACATGAGCCCAAATGATGGTTTTGAATTGGTGTTGAAAGGCATGGTGGTGTTTCCGTCAAAGCCAACGACTTGGATATACACGGAATGCAATCGGCACTATTTATGAATAAACTCTATGCAGACGCACAGCGGACATTACGAAGATTACATTTATTAATATAAAAATATGAAATGCAAATGTATATCGAAATGTTCACACATAGAATGGCCCACATTTCTGTGAGCTTTATTACGATAAAATCCAAATTAATCCGCAATACATATACAAACCACGTGGAAATAATTTAAAAACATGAATTTAACACACGTTATGGAGACAAGGAATTAAAAACCTACTTTGGTTTCTTTCAATATACTACGAGGTTAAGTAGGCTTTATGCATTCACGGTCTGTTGTAAGAAGTATCAGAGTTCAAGTCTTCACTAGTGGAAAAATATTACCTATTAGGCAGACGACTGCCTTTTGTTGTTCGCCTCCCAAGAAGTAGGGCGACTTTGAACCAACAATAGTCATCGGACAGACAGAAACGCTGCAAAATGTCTACAGGGGTAACTGACCCTGCAGTAACAAAGAAACTTCGCTGATGCAAGATAATTTTGTACACGCTTATCAGTGCAACGAATCCGCCGCGTTCAAAGCAACTACACCCGTCCCTGGATACAGGAGGTTTCATTCTCGCATCTCGATAATCTTCATGCAACCTGGATTCAAGTTTCATTGCCGTATGCATGATAGTGTGCCTGCCACTGGTCTCTGTCATCAGCCAGACAAATCCGGTCCGCACCTTTCCATTCTAGTTCTTTACGATCCACTTTAACCTTTTAAAGCCTAGCGGTAACTTTACGTACCACCAGGTTTAACATTAAAAAACTCTACGTGGTGCCCACATTGCGTTTATGTGTTTTGTACGGATCTCAGAACAAACAGCAACTTTTGCCTTATAAAACATTAAGAGATTGGTTTTTATAACCGAAGTGGAGAATGTATACAGTGCGGTACGCACTGAGTCCTTATATAAAGCGGATACGCTTCGTCTTTAAAGGGTTAATACTATCCCTCCATCTACACACGGGTCCTCAACTTGATCTCCCTCCTGTATGCTTTCCCACCGAAACCCTGCATGCACTCTTTCCATTCTCATAGTGCATGTCCTGTCCGTATTATCCTGATGGTATGTGACGAGTGAACACATGGAGATCCTCATTATGCAATTTCCTCCTGCCTCCTGCCAAATCCTCCCTCTTATTATAGTCCAACTACTCTCCACGGCGAGCAGGCCTGTAACATCCACCGTCTACGTTCTTCCCTCGATACGACAGGCCGATTCTCACACCCATAAAAACAAAATCCGGCATTATAAGTGATACACATATGGCAAATACACGGTCATATTGCCTTCGTTTTGTTGATTACTGAAAACACAACAGCATGACAACCATCAATTTGATTATATATATATATATATATATATATATATGTATATATATACCTTAGTGCAACACTAGCCTATGTCAAAAAGCCGCGTTTCGGTGAATTAAGGTTGAAGGTTCCGCAAAAAAATATATAATTTTGAGGATCTAGTTTAGACTGAGGATTGATGGATAATCATATGCCCCTTAATAATAGATATGCCATTGGTTGTTACTGCACGAAGAAGTTTACCTCAAAATAGACACATTAAGTGGAAAATCCCTATTTCAGGAAAAGGTGTCACAGGCTACTGTTGCGCCAAGGTACAGATATTTAAACTATTATTTCTTCATAAGTGAAATTTTGATTTGTTAGTGTCGTTCTCATACACTGTAACTCTGCCACATTTTCACGTGCGTGCGTGCGTGCGTATGTATGTATGTATGTATGTATGTATGTATGTATGTATGTATGTATGTATGTATGTATGCATGTATGTATGTGTGTGTATGTATGTATGTATGTATGTACGTATGTATGTATGTTATGTATGTATGTATGTATGTATGTATGTATGTATGTATGTGTGTGTGTGTATGTATGTATGTATGTATGCATGTATGTACGTTATGTATGTATGTATGTATGTGTGTATGTATGTATGTATGTATGTATGTATGTATGTATGTATGTGTATGTGTGTATGTATGTATGCATGTATGTATGTATGTATGTATGTATGTATGCATGTATGCATGTATGTATGTATGTATGTATGTATGTATGTATGTATCACTCGATACCTTAAGTAATTCCGTCCGGCACCGCGGTGACAACAACCCATGCACATGTAGGCTATTTAGTCTTCTAGGCCGAACGCCTTACTAGCGACTAACAATCGCGAATGGTTCTTCTATACATCATTTGTTTTCGCCCAGTAAATTAACGTCATCAGTGTAGACCATAAGCTGATGTGCCGTATTCCATATTAACCCTGCCTGCTTTTCTTTGGACCTTTCTCATGCCGTATTCTGAGGCACAGTTGAATGCGAATGGCAATAAAGCATCTCCTTGTTGCGGATGATTCCTAATAAGAAACGTACCAGACAAACGTTTACTTATCCGGCCTTTATTACAGGTTTCCTTTATTCACATTTTAATCTATCTAACAAGCTTCATGGGTATACCAAACTCAATTAAATTATACAAAATTTACTTTCTGACTCGTGACTTTCCTGAAGTCTATGAACAGCAGATGTACAATATTCCACTACGTTCCCATTTTCTGACGAATGCAGATCATCTCATCAGTAGATAACCTACTACGTCTGAACCCACATTGATGGCCCCCAGTAATTTCATCTACACACGGCGTTGACCTTGACAGGATGTTCGATAAGTGTCATGGGCATCGATAACTATTATAAAAAACTTTTTTCGCCCTTTCACATATGTATAACAACAGATTCATTCCACTGCTGAAGTAATTCTTCTTTATTCCACACAAGGAAACAATACTTGACAAACTATGGAGCGTTTCATATTTGAAGTGCTGTAGCCACTGTTAACTGTCAACCAATTTAGAGTTCCGAAGTTACTATGACCTTCCTGTTATTTGTCATTTTTCATGTGGAGTTCAAGGAAATCACGAAATTGCACGCGGTCTATCAGTTACGTTACGCTTTGTTGACATATGTGTAGTAAAATTTTTTTTTGGCAAGCACAACCCCTGCCTCTACCATCGGGCAAGTTCCAAGTTCTTACAAGCGTGCAGATACAATGCCTATTGCAGGTATCACAAGATATCATCGCCTTCCAATTCGCCGCTTTTGTAACATGGTCAAACACACGATGTTACATCAATAGAACCCCCCCCCCCCCACCCCCCACCCGTTTCACCGTAGCTCCAACCCACGATTTTACCATATCTAAATTCGTTAATCCCTACGTTTGGCATTCCGAAGATATACACGGTAAACTTTCTCTTACAGAAAGAGAAATTTGTAGACGGTTTCCTTGTAGACGGTATAAAACTGATATTAAATCAAATTCTGCTGGAAACAGGGTCATCCATTTTGCTTTTTTCGCATTCTTTGAAAACCCTTTGATATTAAACCCCGTTTGAAATATTCGATATCACACTTTCTCTTCATTACACATTTCTCGACAAATGCCGCAATAACTCCTAATAGCTATACTTTAAAGCCACAGGCAGTGATGACTAGAATAACTCCTACAATATTCTCTCGTTGTCTGAAACCAAGCTATGGCGTCTGTCTGCTTCTCAACAACAGTGCGGTCACTACGTTCTTTTACGGCTGCCCGAATGAATGTAACAGGAACGTAATATCACGAGGAAGAATCCCTGACACACCTGAACTTTCTCTTTAAGCCGCTTAGTGGTTTTCCTTCGTGAGTTGCTCAACGTTTTCCTCGCACTTTCTGTTTGACATTCAACCAAAGATCTCCAATGGATCCGTCTACTGTCTTATGCTTTTGAATGCTATGCCTATCACTTTACATTAAACTTGTATTACATTTGAGCGCCCTACCTGGAACTTCTGAAATCATATTTCAGTTGTACGATTTCCCTGACGACGGATTATCCCTACTGTGACTGTTCCTCTTTCATTTTTTACTATAGCCACCTTCTGCTTTTTACCTTGACACCCGCTATCCACACATAATCCCAATTAACTCCAGCGTCAACAGTACATCTCACTTCTTTTGTTTGATACTCTCCACCCCATCCCTGTCTTATTTCCCTTTAAAATTTCTTCGTTCGTATTTATTGGATCGCTAACTGCAGCCCCCCCCCCAAAAAAAAACGTCCGATTTTTGTTTTATTTTAGCGGTGTGCTTCTTCATGATGTGAATCTGCAGTAGAAATAAAATTCTAATACGAAGTGAAATAACAAATAAGAAAGTATAAAATAAAAGAAAGCTCTGGAACAAGTCACTCGCAACTATGTCACAGTTTCAGCTGGCTCTCATCCGATCCTATTCACCTCCTCACATCTCTTTAGAGTTCTGATTTTGCACTTCATAAGTAAGGAGGCTAAAATTAATTCCATATGTGCTTTTATCTTTCTAAATTCAGAGAGCAGGGCATACATACGAAAAAGTCATTAAAACTACACATTAAAAGGTTTAATTGCCAGCTTATTTACGTAACAAGCTGTGTTACAGTAGAGATAGTATTAATAAAACAACGTGATAAAGAAATTCTTACGTTGCAAGCCCGAAACTAGATCCCTCCGCAAATATTTTTCGGCTACACACTACAAAAATCATCTACCGCATGACTCCACTGTGATCACTGCAAGTCACTAACTTCGTTTTCATGAACCACAAAAAGCAGAAGGTAACAGACGTGGAATCTTGGTTGGTTGTCACAAACTGGCATCAAGTTATAACAAGATGATGATTACGAAAAAATATCCTTTGGCTTTCTGTTTGACATCACTAAGGAAACACTGAGGCTAGAAACAATAATTGGGTTTCCTGCCTGCTACAAATTCATGTGTTAGAATACGAAAACCACATAAAAGACGTTTTCAGTTTGTAAAGAGAGTGATATTGGGTAATGGACACGTTATGGCGTAGATAATGTGTTAAGAGGTAAAGGCGCACGGTATTTAATCAGTTACTGAAAAATATGGACTACTTCATCCTCAACTTCCTTAAACCGATTATGCTGAGAACGCCCCTCTAAACAGCGAACAAACTGCCGCCTCCCTTTCAAACTACGTACATAGAACATACATTCTACCGTAAATGTAAACACCCACTACCTCACTACAGAAGACGTGGGAGTTTCCATTGCGGAGGGAATTCTGGTTGTGGTCTTTTGTGGTATTATATACAGAAGTGTTTCTTCTACTATGGTGCTCCGACTCGTTTTTTGGGCCATGGCCTCCCCGTTACCAAAATTTCGAGCCAATTAAGTTTTTAGAAGGTGGGGCGTCAGCCCCACACCCAACCCTCAACCTGGAGGGCAAGAATATCTCCCTGCCCGGCACCTCGCTCAAAGTCTGTCCGGTATGGGTCCCTACCAGCAGCTACTCCGCTGCCAGTTTAGCTTTCGAATCCCCTGACGCATACAAGCTCCCGCACACTGCTAAATATGCCTTCGACAAGGTGGGATATACAGGCACATAAGATGCCATAACGTTGAGAACGACAATGCAAGTCCACGTGGGCCAAATTCCGTCCAATATGTAAACTCTGTCCAATGACATATGCAAACATCACCCTGTTTACATATATAATGACATCGACAACCACTCGGAAGTAACTAATGTCATATTCGAGATGCTGCATCTGGGGTACAGGGATTGTCTGTCCATCATGTCCTTCACAATGCAGTACATGCCTGCATAACAAGGTCGCTTTTACGAGAATAATAAATGACAAGGAGACAGACACGCAAAATGTGTCAGATATTAAATATTTACATACAGCAGCTGTCGGAAGATAGGAGTTCCCCCATGCTCGGTGAGTAACTCTGCCGCCAGGCATACATACATATATAGGGGCTACTTAAAAAAAGAAACTACAGTTTAATAACCCTTAAGATCTAGGAAAGGACATGAAAACATTCATAATATCGTTATATCACAGTGGAAGTTTCTTCGTTAAGCAAACATAAGAAACGTCCTCCAATGGTGGAATACAGACCAGTGTAAATACAGAAGGAAGAAAAAGAAACAGGAATTACTGTGCGCTAAAGAAATCGGCACTGGAAAGCAAATAACAAGAAACGGTGATAAAATCTATTTTTAAATAAAAGAATTAGGACTGTAATAATTACAAAGCTATTGAGTTCCCAAATTCTGCACACTCAAGAATAATTCAAGGCTGGATGCCCGATGAACTATGGTTCGATTCCCGAGAGGCAATGCGTCCAGACTGATCCTGAGGCTATGCACTCTCCTATTCAGTGGATACTCGGGGCTCTTTCCCCGGAAGTAAAGCGGCCTAGGATTGAAGTCTCTAACTTCCATCCAGTTCCGAAGGCTGAGAGTAAGTTGAGGTATATTCCCATTACCCCCACATGCCTTAATGGCGTGCAAAGGAACAGTTCTGACTTTACCTTCGTCTACAAAAAAGAATGAATTAGGATAGTTGCAGAATTTCTAAAAATATCCTCACATTCTGGTAATATTTCATTAAAAATCGAATTACAGAAAATCAAGATCCAGTATCAGCACTGTCCAAGCATTTGGCCGGAAGCGACAAACAGTCCTGCATCTCAGAAAGGCTACCCTGAGGAACAGCCACTATTCCACACAGGGTCATACTTAACAGCTCATGTTCGTTTATGGAAAATCGTGAAGAGGGGCGGGGGGACTACTACTAAACTCGCTCAGATGCGGACCTACACGTGTCGGCCTCCGTAACAATGGGAAAAGTTCAACTCCCCGCACACCTCACTACAAGGCTGCTCGCTGGAACCAATTTTACCGCCTCCCAAACCATGAATTATTATAGTGAGATGAGGTGAGGTGTGCTCTTAGACCTAAACTGGTGTTATATCAAACATTTCCGTGTGCTGAAAATTACAAGAACGAGACCATCTGGAATTGTTCGAGCAGTGTAATTTTTTTTTCATGGCTCGACAGTCCTAGTTGGCCTAAGCCTCCTCATTGTTGAGGTTTCTAGATAACACTCAGACACACCACTCTCGATGAGATTCCTCTGGACGAGTGATCGGCCCTTAGTACTGACCTCTGCCTGACAACACACAACACTCACAAGAAATAGATATCCATGCCCGGGCGGGATTCGAACCCACAATCGCAGCAGGCAAACGGTCGCAGACCCACGCCTTGGACCGCGCGGCCACTGGGATCGGTGGACAGTGTAAATATATAACGAAAATAATAAACAAGCACATTATTAAGTAGTTTCCGTTTTGTGCTAGCCTATTTACAGATATGTAGAGCAAAGTACGCATTAGGAAATCTTGCCAAAACATCAGTTTTCCCCCAAAAGGCACATACTCAATAACTGCAACGCGTGTATCAAAATCTACTGATTCTAGTGTTGCATTTGCTCTTACATCACTGCCTCCACCAACAGCAGCTACATACGTCATTCTGACTTAACTGGGCCACAGAACTAATATACTTAAAAACATACACTAAAACAAGTGTAAGTGTAACTTGGGAGAACATATTGCACTTCACTAATTTGTACGCTTCACTGCGAAGTTCCTCTGCTGCAGAAGATACTATCGCTATTCCGTACAACAATAGCAGGATACCAGTCAAATACATTGCATATAAACTAGTTGACGCAGCTACGGGTTCTGAGAAACTGATACGCGGGTGCTTACAGGAGATCATTGCTGATGTGGGCTCACGGACTACACAGCACCACCACCTGTTCCGTCCAACAATTCGACGGCTACAGAACGTACCAATTTTCGCCATAGCAGACTCAGTGCAGGGGCGCGCCCATGGAAAGGGGGCTGCCGGCCTGCAACAACTCCCCCCCCCCCCGACATCGAAATTTAAAAAACACAACAGATTTTGTAAACACGATGCTATTAAACGTTTTACCCGATTTACCATTCAGCCGAAATTGGCTGATCACTAGTACATTAGAATTAAAAAAATAAGTACAAATCTTTGGATGTCTTAGATGAAATAAAAAAACTTGTGATTTAAATTACGTAAGTTCTGCGCTCTTCTGGGATATTACGCGTCTCGGACACTTTACCCTTCAAGATGGGACCGCCACACTGTACCGAAACTTTGGTAAACAATTACCACACGACGGCGCGTAACATCCCAGAGCAGCGCAGATTCCAAAACCATAGCGGCAGAAACCTGAAACCAAGGTAATTAGGTAAGTCACGGAAGACGTAGTTATATTCGTATGTACATAAATTCACTTCCAATGTTATGTTACAGTTATACTTACGACGTGATTTTTATAACATAATCTTTAAAATCATACATAAATTACATATAGCCTCAGAGTCAGCACCCCCCCCCCCCCCGCTAAAAATTCTGGGTATGCACCTAACTCAGTGCGCACGTTTGTGGCTGAGGATGGCGTTCGAGAACACGAGAACACAACGAACAAACGAGGTTTGTACAGCGCATCGTTCGTGTTCACGTCGTTCAGCAGTCTTTAAACCCTTCAATGCCAGCCTCAGTGCACTGTACCGGCGTGAATGCATGTAAGGGTACCATAAATTAAAAACCCCTCGGTCTTGGACAGTACAGACACCCTCCGAATTACGTAACAGTTATGCCCTTCGTTCCGGAAGGTCCGGCACAAGTTGACTTTTGGGGAAGTCGAAAACGTGTTCACATCGGAGATTTTTCCCTTCTCCAAATCGTCGAGGATTCTGGAGCCCACTCAGCCACCTATTCAACGGGTGCCGGCGTTCTTTCGCCGGGGGGAGGGGAGGGAAGGAGGGGAGGGGAGGGAAGGAGGGGAGGGAAGGAGGGGAGGGAAGGAGGGGAGGGAAGGAGGGGAGGGGGGTAAAACCGCCTGGTCGTGATGTTGACCACTCATCTCCATCTAGCGCCAAGGTTAAGAATTAATACAGCTACAACTCTACTCCCCCTATATGCTTTCACAGCATTGACAGGGACTTCACCTTTTTTTTAATGGTCGACTACATATGTAAATACAAGGAAGTCCAGTTAATAAAATCAAGACTCCAACACGCTGGAACCTGATCGGCCGCAGCATGACCGCCCCGCCACCTACGTTATCGCCCAGCAGTATTCTCCCACCACCTTCCTGTATTGCGCTTTGATTCCTGCAACGAAAATTCGGCATTTTAAAAGTGTTTTTATTTCAATTTTTTAACTTTTCTACGAAATTTAGTAATTCTTAAGTAGCGTGTCTTGCAATTCCGTAAGTTGGGGAGTGTCTGTAGCTGGAATTTAGAAACCCAGCGTCGTTGAACGGTCAAAAGAAACGTCAGAGCCGTAGTCAGCCCCTTGGGTGGTATTTTACAACGTTTACGAAACCTGTGGTCTTCCATTCGGTGGACCTGCTGCAACCACCCACATCCGCTGAGCTGAAGATACGGATTACAGGGGCCTGCGCAAAAACGTACCATGGCATTCTCCAAAAACTGTGCCAGGTGGTCGAAAATCAGTTTGACACTGTTCAAAACACTCGTGGCCGTCACATAAACTTCCGACGGTGTCCACAACACCTCATTTGGTCTTTCAGATTGCCTTTCTTAGCCTACCTTAAAAAAAGGCTCGACAAATGCCGGGCGCTTGGTCTCCATGGCGCCTAGATAATTTGACGTGGCGCCTCGAATTTTGGAAGCATGTATTGTAAATGGTGTTCTTTAAAATCATGGCTGAACATGCACGTAGTTACTAAACAGTTCGCTCACGACCACGAACACCAACCACTCTTCTAACTACTATCATCAGATTAGCGCAATATGAAAATACACTCTGATAACAAAGAATATAGTGTCTTTACGAGGTCTTCTGTTAAAACAAAGTTTACTGCTTTCTGCCCCAGTGTTCACATCACGCGGCAGAGGTCACTGGCCGATTAGGATATGTATGTGGTCTACCTTCAGCCCCCCACCACCGATTCGGCCTTGTCAACATCAATGATCTACACGCTCCCCGTCCGCTCGACTGTACACAGTTGTGTCCTCCATGCCTGCCCTACACTTACTAAAACGAGAACACCAATCACCCATCTAAACGCCACATCTCACCAATACGATCAGAACCTCCACGCCTGTCCTACATCTCACTAAACGCGTATAAAACCTACATGCCATCCCTCACTATTAACGTTTTAAAGCCTAGCGGTAACTTCACATAGACCAGGTTTAACATTAAAAAATTCTACGTGGTGCCCACATTGCGTTTATGTGTTTTGTACGGATCTCAGAACAAACAGCAACTTTTGCCTTATAAAACATTAAGAGACTGGTTTTTATAACCGAAGTGGAGAGTGTTTACAGCGCGGTACGCACTGAGTCCTTATATAAAGCAGATACGCTTCGTCTTTAAAGGGTTAATTCAGGACCTCCCAACACTTTCCTTACTCCTTACCAGTTGTTAGAACCATCCACAAAGTTCCAGCTCAAAGTACGCCACGATGGCGTCAAACACTACAACGTATTCTGCAAGCTCATTGCGGAACTCCCAAGTCCCCCCTACGCCGACAACCTACCAATCAAAACCATCACACAGTTCATAATGCGATGGCCAGTATACAGAAAAGTTTAATTCACGACCTCTACGCCTACCCTACTCCTTATCAAACTTCAACAAGCCAATCAGTCATCTACACGCCCCTCCTTACCATCACGTGTGTGTTATACATTCATGCGGAATTCAAACATCAATGCTGTGCCTTCCATACTTACCAGCTGAGGTTTCGATCTTCTGGGGTGTTATATGGCGTACGTTGGTAGTAGGTTACCAACGTTTCGATAATATGGGACCGACAGGCTGTCCCGAAACTTCGTTAAGCAACCGCTAACCTAGGTGGTGTAACATCTCAGAAGAGCGAAGACTTCAACTACACCGCGGCGGAAGACTAAAACCTGCTGGCCAACTGTCAGAAGCGGTCGCAAACCTCCCTTCACAGGTTTCGACAAAACGTGAATGATGCAGTCAGCATATAAAACTCCACGATGTTAATTGCTGGCTAATTTATCACACGAACCCAGTTATGAGTTGGGGAACAGCTTCGCACTCCGGTCGCGGGTGCTCATGTGCTACGGAGGGATACGCAAACATATACACTACGACACACCCTGCGATCCACAGTCAAAATGCAGATCAAACACATATACGAAGAGGCGACATGACTAACGAACATAAACGGCATAGCCCATAACGCATATATCAAGCAATATGTTTCGGGGACACCAAACATTGCGCATATTTATCATTTTCATCGGCATCATCAAAACGTACACTCTGTGCAACAAAAACGGATGCAGTAAATTTTCGAAGTGCCGAATCGGAAGTGATGTAAGGCTACCGCTTGCGTCATAATGCCAATCACTCGTAATTCGTTTGCATTGGTCCGTATGTGGCTTTTATCTAACTTCCTTAATTATAACGACTGATGCCAGATCTGCATTAACCAAAGGCACCAATATGTCTAAACTAAAAAAAACATGCACTGTTGACAGCTTTTACGAGTCGCGAATTTATTCCACGGCGACCCGAATTTAGTATACAAGTGGAATGAAGACTAGTTTCTTCACACATATTTTAATAACAAAAAATAAAAATTCCAACCATACAGTTATATCATTTAGTTATATGATCCAAAAGCTGTCAGTGCTGCATGAGCGAGGCTAGAAGTGTAACTTACGCTATTATTGCACGTTTCAACTGCATTTCAATTGCAGCATACCGTTACATACTACAGCCAAAGCAATGTCCTTAGTATACTCTACAACTTAAAATTAACACTTCCAAGTTAAATCTGACACTTGAAGATTTTTACAATCGCGACATGTTTCAGTATTTCTGCCGTCTTCAGCCCAACTCACAGTCATGCAATATCATCAGTTAGCACAGAAAAGAAATTACGCATAAAAAAAACTATAAGGCACACAAAACACATAAAAAGAATAAACGCATAAAAATAGTGAAAGTGAATTTTATAAGAGAATACAAAACCACCTAAATTTACGTCCCTCGCTAGACGAAATTAACTTCTGAAACAAATGACTTAAACACTATGATAAAAAAATCTAAAACTGGTTAAGAAGTTGGCTAGAGAATCTGAAAATGTTACTGGATCAGGAAAAGAAAAAAGGGAATGGGCCTACGCCACATACAGTGGATGGTCGGTATAGCGACTAGCCTACGGGCTGTAAAATTAAAATTTTTGTGACGTACAACGCATGATTTGACGTTACATCTCTTCGGGGTGCAGAAGTGTTTTATCTTCTTCAATGTTGTGACAGGCACTGCCTAACACAGCAGCAGAATCGTGACTAGTAAGTCATAAGCTCCCACTGCACTTTCAAAAAAATTCAGACTTCAGATAAAAGTAAAATTCGCTCGACTGAAATTTCATATCTAGCCGAAATCAAGAGAGTAGATCAAGAGATAAAATAAGCACGCGGAGAAATAACCTCTTAATAAGAAATTGATTTTATGCACTATGCGCAAGAACGTACACAAATATAACACCGCAACGCACACTCGCTATGCTTTTCAGTCAAGTGGCTTCCGTCTTACTGTAAATACCCCTTTAATAAGAACCAACTCGTTTTACGATAAGATAAGATTTGTGTCTCAATTCCAGCTTGGTCCGAAAAATCAATTCCATAAGCCGCATATTAATGCAAAGACAGGAAATTTACGTAAACAACCAGTATTAGACCCAAATTCAACCCCGCCAAGAACTCCCAAACTCAGTGCTTAACCTCGGGAAGTGCTCCGATGTGGACTGTTTACCCACTTCATACCAACAGCCTAGCAGCCATGATACACAAATTACTTGCAGTTTTCCATACCGTGTACGTATGAATCCAACATATATTATTTTACCAACAGCAACTATTTTATAAACCTGCAAGTACGAAGACTGGCTTGATTCAGCTGTTCGCCAGTGTTCTAACATAACTCCCCTGAGGATGATGTAATATGCATCGAAACCTGTCGGGAACTGTTTAAAACGTATTGTATAGATTTTTAGTGTACGAATTAGTAAAATAATATATGTTGGATACAAATTACTGCCTGCAATTTCTGATCCTCCACACCAAGCGTAGATATTTCAGATTTTACGATCATGTGTTCTAGGAATTGTTCATTCGTCACACAAACTGAAAAACTGGAGGATTTGCTTTTTCGTTTAGTCACAAACACGAAACGCATACATGTGTGTGTGCGTGCGTGTGTGCCAACGTCGACGTAGATGCGACTTCCACATCCAATAATGAGTTGTCATACATTCTAACGTGCTAACAATTTCCTTAAATCTGCTACCTCTGGGTGGGAGTAACAAATTCAAAATTCCTCAATAAAACAGAATTTGTCAATGCAACTAAATAAAAAATAAAGTAATTTTGCCATCATAAACAGCCTGCCATAAGCACACAGCAGAGTTCATGTTTTCATCCCGTTTATTACGTAGAATGACACAGTTTATATATTCACAACAAAACGGAAAGAAACCGAATTACGGCTAATTCACACATACCATGCCGTGCCCATGCCGTGTCGCTAAAGGTTTAGACTGTGTCGCTCCCATATGATTTACACAGGGCGACCGTGTTTAATTCACACATGCCACGTCGTGCCCATGCCGTCCTCAGACCATGCCGCTTCGAAAGCGACCTCTCAGGGCCACGGCACAGCAGGGCATGGCATGTGTGAATTAATATCGGCTGTCTCTCGATGACCTGTGGGCGACCTCCCTAGGTTCGGCTTCTTCCGGCTAACATGCGCACATTCACGAAGGCTTTTAACCAGAATGCGGTTGCCTTTTCGGATGTGTTTAAATGCGGTTGCCTTTTCGGATGTGTTTAATCTGTTCTGATGATGATGATGATGATGATGGAGACAACAAATTGTATAACATTATATATTTTTATGAATTAATCTTGAAGTTAAAGCCAGCCTTTCTTCTGTTGCTATGCTACGTCTCCATCTTGCATTATTCTTTTGTCTGTGGGCAATAAATGTTTCAAGTTTTCAAATTTCGAAATACTGATTCTAAAACATTTGAAAAAATTTGTGCCCGTAATTTTTCAGACGTCCAAACTGAATGTGAAATTCTCCTTCATCTTCGCTTGCTCGAGACACATTATGAATCCAGTATTTTCGTTCAGGGGCGCAGCCGAGGAGGCTTAACGGGCTGCAGCCCCTCAAAACCCCAAAACCGGAATTAAAAAAAAAAGCACAGGTTTCGTAGATATCACGATATCGAAAGTTGTATGTGATTTCCCCTTCAACCGAAATCAACCACCGAAATCGGCTGATGACTAGTACATTAGAATTTTAAAAATACACGTTAATTAATAAAATTAAAAAAATAAAAAGATAGGACACTGTGAGTCATGGAACATGTAGTTATATTTGTATGTATATAAATGCAGATGCAAACAGTGATATTTTGTACTTACAACATTACCCTTATAAAATAATTGTAAAAATTGAATTATATATAGCCTCAGGGTCATCCCCCCTTCCCCAAGGGAAAATGCTGGGTGCGGACCTGTTTTCGGTTTTCCCTCTTTTTTTGTTCTGAAAGGTAGCGCCCACTGCAATTATCACACCCTCACAACTATCCATGCTGACGACTGTCAAGAGTGGTAACAACAGACTTCAACAGGGGATTTGTCAAGAGTGGTAACAACAGACTTCAACAGGGGATTTGTGAAGAGTGGTAACAACAGACTTCAAAAGGGGATTTGTTAAATTGTTGAATTTGCAGTTCGGACTTTTCCGACTACCACGCGGACTTTCACGAAGGACACGGCATGGCAGGGGCGCAGCACGGCACGTGTGAATTAGCGCGGCATGGGCACGGCATGATATGTGTGAATTAGCCTTTAACAGCATGGCCTCGGTCAGGCAGTAAGTAGGTCGGGCTGTTACTCTCTGTGGACTGACAACCGCAATGCCTCTCCATTCTAGCACGAGTGAAGCTTGTGAACGCGGTCGAACGTCTTCAAAACCTAATCAAGTTGGACCCCTTTTATGTCGCACAGTAAACAACCACATACAGAAACGACACATCTCTCCATTCACTGTCTGTACGGGCGCATTTCAAATATTGTACCGACATACTCTAATCAAACGAGATACTGAGGCATCAATCAACACTACAGATATGCGATTTAAGGTTCTCACTGCGGTACAATGCATACTGAGAACTTCTAGGCTGTAGCACCGTGTGGTTATCAATGTTTTGAGAAAAAAACTTACTTCCTCAACATTTTACCCTGAAAATGGAAGCAGTGCGATTCTCCGAAAAGCTGGCGACTTCACCTAATTTCTGATCATACTAGCCAACATACATAAGCTCACTTAATACTACACCATACCTTCCAATCGTCTGTTCCTACGGCCACCACTCCAAAATATTTTTCTTTCATAGGAAACACTTCAGATTATGCTCATTTTCATTACACAAACTTACAATTCCCACAAAAGTCTGGGATTAACATACAAACTGCTGGATGGACAGCAATTTGATGAGGAACTGGATACAACGCGCCTAGTAGAAAACTCATGGTGACCTAAATCTACTACCAGTGCTACATACATCCAGCCCTTGTTTTACGCCTTTGGTGCGTTCCTGAAAAATTGGCGTAAATCAGAAGTCACTCTCCCATCAGAAACAAGGGGCTAGCGTAACAGAACGCAGCCAGCCAAAGGACATCAAACCGAAAATGAGCCCAACTTAAAAAGTGGTGTAAATTGGCAAGAAGCGTTAAAGCAAAAAGGCGTATAACAAGGGTTACGTGTACCTCCAGCAGGCAACTTGTTTGCATGAACGTCTGGCGGGACAGAGCTACACTGCCACATGGCTGGCATCAACATAGTTGTTTACTTAACGACAAAATTATTCCAGAATGGAATAGGATTAGTGAACAATGAATTGGAACGGATTTGCAAGGATATGTAATCCCAGCATTTGCATGGAGGGACTAAATAAAAACACGAAAAGCCTCGGGCATGATAATCGTGTCACGGCTGAGATAGGAATACGCCACCTCCCAAATCCAAGCCAGGTCGTTTCCCGCCTGAGCCAACTTGTTCGACGTCTAGGAATCGATTTGAATTTCAAATCCGCCTGAAACAAAATTTCGGACCGGAAGTTATGTAACTGTACAGCTACCGTCGCAATTCCCATCAGTCTTAATTTCCATGTATTTGTGCGCGCGTCGCTCTTCTCTACCCTCCATTCATTACAATTATTTACACCACATATCTATTAAGCAAATACACCAATGTACGCCTAATTTGAAGACAAACACGGATTAAAGTTCATCCCTTTTTCGAGACGTGTGACCAGATACTACGGCAAAGCGCAGTGAACTGTTTCAACATCCACATTCACCCGCAGCAAAGTGGACAAAGCAGAAGACTAGGATTCGCTGGAGATCAAATATCCTAGTTCGAGTCTCGGTGATGGTAGAAGACTTACTTTGGGCACAAGCATTCGAACAAATACTACGAGTAATTTAAGCTTTGCAATTATACTCTTCGACTGTAACTCAGTCAGCACATTCCTTCTTGAGAAGCTCCCTCAGCTCGGGTGCGCACCCAGAATGTTTCACTGGGGGGGTGGGGGGGCGGCCGATGGGGCAGGCTGACCCTGAGGCTATACACAATTCATGTTTGACTTTAAAAATTGTTACAAAAATCATGCCGTAAGTATGACTGAAACATAACACTGTTTGCAACTGCATTTATATACATACAAATACAATTACATGTTCCAAGACTCAATCACAGTGTCCAACATTTTTTTGTTTTAATTTTATTAATTTATTTTTCAAAATTCTAATGTACTGACCATCAGCCCTTTCAGTGGCTGATTTCGACTGAAAGGTAAATCACGCAAAACATCTGATATCATTGCGTCTACAAAATCTGTTTTATAAACTTCGCTTTTGTGGGGCTTGGGGGGAAGGGGGGTGGATGGCTGCAGATTTGACAGCCTCGGGTGCGCCCTTGCTCAGCTAGTCAAGAAATTCAGCAAATTTTATGGGACCTGATTGTTCATTACCGTTTTCACAACATCCCGCCACCTGTCCCTGTCCTGAGCCAGATTAATTCAGTCGACGCCCTCCCATTCTGTTTATGATTCATCTGTGTCCAAGTCTTTCATGTGGTTCTTTCCTTCAGGTTTCTCTGCCAAAACCTCATATGCAATTCTTTTCTCCCCACACATACCACATGCCCCACCCATCCCATCCTCCTTGATTTGACCACCCAAATAATATTTGGTGAGCACAAGTCATGGAGTTCTTCATTACGCAAGTTTCTCAAGTCTGCTGGTACTTCCTCTCTCTTGGGTTCAGTACCCTATTCATAAAAACTGTACAACTACATGACTCAAAGGATATTTGTGCTATAATGGTGAGGCTAGAAATGTCGGGGATGCAGATATTTGTTACTTTCCTGTGATTTGTTTACTGGCATTCAGAGTTACAGGGCCTGTGTTGAAATGTGTTCTGCAGACAGAAAATTAAACCACAAAGTCTTGGGAAAAAGAATACTCAGTCATGGGAAACACCAGCTAAATGGGGTCTGGCAAAAAAAGTTATTCTCACCCTCTGGGCAGCTAACTGATGTTCTTTGGATAAGTCCCACCGGAAATATATCACTTAGGTACAAGTTTGACCTGAGTACAAATACAGGCCAATGAAAACTGTAACTAGCGGGATGATGTAACAGTTATGCTGCAGTGATGAAAAAAACGCTGAAATGAGTTCAACAGTATACCGTGGAAGTGTAATGAAAACAGAGAGTAAAGCATATGTGACATAAAACCCACATTCTTAACAGTTACCCACACAAAATTTGTAAGCACTTGTCTCTCTCGCTGTCCATCCCAGTTCCATGTTCAGTCCATTATACCACACACAAGAAAACCTGTATAAATTACAATTTTTTTAAGTGTGTTATAACACTGACACTTCTTAAAACTACACAGTTTGTCATCAGTGAATGAAAGAATGAATAAATGAGTACAGTGCATTGGTCAAATTATCCTGGCAAGGAAAAACTAATGTACTTGGAGAAAAACCTGTCCCAATACCATTTTATCCACTATTAAATCCACTAGGACTATTAAACCGACTTGGACTGACATGGGATGGAACCAAGGTCCCAGTGGTGAGAAGCTGGCAACAACCACCTCAGCCATGGCATGATCCTATAGATTATGAAGTATATCATTACATAATATACTGCATTCTAACTCAATATGTTCATTAATTCTCCATTACTACATTTCCAAATACATATAATTCACAGTATTCTTTCCAAGTATAACACTGTACTTCACACCCACACAAAACATAAAATTACTATGTTGTACATCATGACAATCAGTGTTTTGGAAACTAGAGAGGATGAAAAGCTTTTTGAAATGAATAATAACAAAGACTTTCATAAATTATTCTTCTCCCAGTTTCATCACAAACTTCATCTCTGTTTGTTAATGTTGCTCCCTAACACTTAAATTGTGAAACATTTTCAAATGCTTTATTAAACACAGTTAGGCAGACTTTATTCCTGATGCGATCTCATATCACGTTCACATTTCACTTATATGTACTTCTAATTTTCCTGGTGGCCTGCAGATTAATTTCTGCATTTTCTTTTTCACATTTACATTCTCCCAGGAAGTTAATACCATTAACACCATCAACATAAGCAAGTAGGTACACACCCTAATACGCGACCGTCACAAAATTCAAATATTTGCTCATGGATTGGCTACCCAGCCCAAGGATCTTCATGGTTTTCCTCATTTTCTCGAGATAAATGTTTGCATAGGCCTATTCCAAACTACTCCATAACAACCTGCTTCTTCCACAAGCCTTCAAAACCATTACAGGTTTATCATCCAGTCACTCAATACTGATTAACTAAGTTACTGAAAGCACTGTTAAATAAACCATAAATAAACCAGCAAATAAATAAGTGAATAAACAAACAAATAAATATTAATGGTGATCAAAATACACAATTAAGATCATCACGAGTCTGAATATATAACAAGTCTAATTGTTTCCTTATCATACCCTTACCCTATCCACAAGAACCAGATAACTAAAGCAACAGATAGGGGCTGTTGGTGTGAGAGATCACCCAGAGTGACAACGCCCAAGAATTACACTTTAAATGTGAACTTCCTCGTAATGTTCAGTAACATATATCTCAACATATCGATGTAGAGGTTTCTCCAGTAATAAGAATGGCTTAAATATATATTAGCTATAAATACATTTTACAGCCTTAAGTTACTGGGAACAGCTTAAAAGATAACCAGGTTTTCAAGACATAAAGTTACAAATGGTGCAATATAATCTCCCCACAAAAATGTAATAATGCTATATGAGTACTGAAACTGCCTTGTAACCATCATACACTATCAAATCGCAATTAACGAACACCCAAAATGCACGATGCGTGTCGCTGTCCTACAATTCTAAGGGTAAAATGCAACCACTCTTAAGTTACAGCCAACAATGATGTTATAATAGAATTTAAGAACACTGTATTAGTTTGCTAGACAAATTCTTTTAACATGCGTTACAAACGGCAAAATCATAAACCTCCACATGTGACGTTAAAGGAAACTGTGACTACATATAACTGGAAGCTTTCTGGACATCTACTCAGTTTTTATACAAATTCGGAAATTTGCCAACTCGTTATCATCCTACCTGCTGGGAAGGGGTTGTATGTGACATTCTGAGCACAAACTTGGCTTAGTAAGAGTGATCTAGTTACTCTTCCTAACACTAGGAAGCTAATATATTGACCTACATAGCTCTTCACATCCGCCATCAACAGGAACATACTACCCTTACCTCCTTTTCTCTTTCGGAGGCTTTGCCAATTTGGTCTCCATTATCTTGTCACCAGCACCAATAATTACAGCAAAAGCACGACCTCAGTTACCAAGCAACTCAACATAAATCGTTTTGTTTCACATTACAAACACACAAATCCTTCGTACTTTCCGTCTCTGTCACTCACAGATCACACACAAAACCTCTTGCGTCAGTAAAACCTTGGTGCCCTCTATAGACGATCACCGACACACACAGATCATCTATCTGGGTATGAATAAATACCTTTAGCGACTACTTCCCGAGTCTCATGACATGCTTAACATGGCGTTTACATACAATGAAGAGTAGCTTCAAACTATATATTCAGACCCCTTGACACACGTAACTGTACGACCCTATAATACGTGACGCCACCAGCATTCTCAACCTGGATCACACGACTTCTATTTTAATTTTGTTGCCGAAGAATTAAACACTACACATCAAATAACCTCCAACCACCACGACTAACGTAGTACGCAACCTATATCCAAGCTTGCAACTTGGCACTCATGGATCAGATGTACGCACCACCGACGAATCACAACAGCTGCAACACCAGCGACATCTTTAACCGAAACTCTGAAGTTTTCACCGAGTAGACTGCAAATGCTGCAACTCGCAAGAGACGTCGCGAAGGGCGAATGTTGTAAGATTCACGCCACCAATCACAACCATCCGCACATTCAACGTGAAGACCAACATACGAACCCTTGAAAGACAAATATTTGTTTCTGAAACATATTTATAAATGAAGACTCAAATCTAATCATGATACTTGCCTCCCTTTCATCCAGCGTCTCAGAGATTTATCAGAATATTACATCACCAAAGACTAAAAAAGTTGCTGAAACTTCTGCGAGAACCTCACATTCAGCCAACAGAGGCACCGAGGTTCGAATTACCGTTATCAATATCCACGAACAAAACAGCAGTCAAAATACATCAACAAAATATCAGCCAACATATATAAACAAAACAAAAAGACATAATAAATCATTGTCACACTTCCAAGTTTCATACTAGTTAAACTTACATCACAATTAACAACATACGTGTAAAATGCAAACTGCATATTAGGCTTTAGGTTGGAACTACCTACAAACAATACTTTGACTTTGCATTGCTGCATGTGCAAATCATTCAGGATTTGGCCACGTGTGTGTGTAAACCTCTTTGTGATACATGTCCAACTTCTCATATAACCCCGCCCTCTGATGAAGCCAAGCAAACCTCCACAACACAACCTGCCGACATGAAAATCCCACATAAATCCCTTTACTGAATGCAAACATGACACCCGGCTTGAAAACACCTGGCATCTGCAATGCAGGCCTAACAGTTACATGCAAGATGTGTTATCACAACCACAAACAACAAAGTACTTTAGGTACACAAGTTTTACATTTTTTGTAGCAATGTTTTACAGAATAATATTTTGGAAGTTCAATATGCATTCTAAAAACTTTGGAGACCTGCTTTACAAAGCGAGACGATGGAATAAAACTCGACAGCAATGTTAAGTCACTCAACTGAACCTTGGGGGAGAAATTGCAATTCATAAGTTCAGTTTGCCATAATTATTAGTTCATGGCCTTCAGTCAGTGTGATCAAAATTCGTAACTTGTAGTAAACAACATAAATTGGGCTCTCATACTTTCAAGAGTAGTTATGCAGATTTTGTGAGTTGTTGTTATACTCCTTTCACAGCATAACTCAAGAACAGAAAGGGAGTATACTATATCTACATACAAGTCAAAAAAAGTCTATGATTTACGCAACTGAAAATAATTCTTCAACAGTAACTGAAACTGAAATACCCAAAGACTGACATGAGATGTGAGGTTTTTGGGCCAAATTTATGAAGACACACAAAAGCGGGAAACAATCACGGCCAGCATGGCGATAAAAGTCACTTAAAATAAATGAAACTTGGAATTCCCGAGGACTGAAATATTAAGTATGTGCAATAAATCACATTATTTTCATAGTCTTTTCAGTGGAAGCTAAATTACAGACAACACTGATGACCAGTAAATATGTTAACTGTGCCTTTTCAACAGAATGAATAAGTGAATGCCAGAAGTAACATTCATAATACTGCCTACACAAATATATTACTGCAGAATTATTCACACTACAAACCCAGAAATTGCTTTCACTTTCACTCTGTCAAGTATTCATTACTAAAAAAACTTGCAAAAAAATTGTAGCTATTAATGAGGCCTGCATTTTATGTTTGGTACAAGTGTTCTGTACAATGATCTATTTCTGAGAAAACTGATGAGATACAATTTCAGGTTTTATTTTCCAGCCTAAACAAAAGAAAAACTGCTTGATACCTGAAGCATAGCTGTGCCTACAGCAGCCTCAGTTCAAACATATTAAGGGACCTATATTTATATTTCCTGTCTGTGGAAGTTTTACATTTATCATAAATATCTCAAGTAGTAGAGGCAGAGCAGGAAGTTGCACCTGCAAAAAGGCTTTATATCATTTAAATATTAATGACTAATACTACATAAAAATGATTTTTGAGCAATGCCCTATGAATTATGTGCATAATCTCCTACGTCAAGGAATGTGCAGAGGGACAAACTGCCCCATCTTTAAGACTCAAAAAAGAACAACAATGTATACTCTGATAAGCTTTAAATTGTATGAATTCAGTATCATACACCAATGAGAAAAGCATACAACTTTTAATACAAGACTTCATCATAGTAAGTACAAATAGTGAAACTTATTTTCAGCAGGGCTGTGGAGTCGGAGTCGGAAGGAATTTTAGGTGGAGTCGTGGGAAGTTTTAAAAATCGAGAAGCTGGAGTCGGAGCTTTTGTGTACCGACTCCACAGCCCTGATTTTCAGGCAACAACTATTACACAAGTCTTGCTGATTCTGTTCTGACTATCTCGGTTAATTTAAAGTCGTTTTGGGCATGCCACATGACCATCTACAAGATAAAAACAGACTAGTTATCTTCGTTTCTGTTATGTCAATCATCACTAGGTTCACTAGACTAGCAGCAAGTTAAGATGATGACGATGACAATGATCCTGAACTTGTTACAGCAGTTTCTCTATTCTCTTTGCTTTCCTCTTTTTCAATGTTAGCATCTACTGGACCTTCTAATTCATCCTCATCATCACTATGACTGCTATACAGTGCAGGATACTGTGCCATGCAATCTTGCATAGTTTTGAATGCCTCATAGCAATCACTACCTTTTGGTTCAGCTTCACTATAATGGAAGCATGAAAAGGCTTCTCGAAATTCAATGCCACATGGACCCGTTGCCATGCCTCCCAAACAAGGGCAACTCCAGTTGATAGAACCATCAGGTAAGATCAGTCCTGGTGGAGGGTCATCTTTTGGTAAGGTAACTGTACTTGGCGTTGAATGATCTTCTTTAGTGACGAAAATTACAGTGTCTTTACCTTGTTGAACAGTTACTGGCATAGTGGATATTTCTCACTTTATGCCTCCCACAAACAAATTTCAGAAATCCCCACTCTCAACGGAATAAATAAGAACAGGCATTACAAGTCTCAAATATTTGAATATGTGACCCACGTCAGTTAAACAAATTAAATGGAACTGATCATTCAGCAATGGTTATAGCCTCTGCTTGTGCCTAGTAATGACAGCAAACATGGAGAGGTATTGTGAATCCTGTATGCACAGCAAATGTTACTGTATTCTCCACACAAACTCAAAGAACTTAGTAATTTCACATATGAG
Organism: Coptotermes formosanus; assembly: GCA_013340265.1. Classification (NCBI taxonomy): domain Eukaryota; kingdom Metazoa; phylum Arthropoda; class Insecta; order Blattodea; family Rhinotermitidae; genus Coptotermes; species Coptotermes formosanus. Next base: position 1,154,718 of record BLKM01000725.1, on the reverse strand, counting down.
GCACTTGGACAACGCAGCACAGCTCGTCGAGACACTTGATCATACTTCAAAACATCAATGCTTATACTTGCACCAACCTGAAAAGAAAGAAAGTTTGTACAAACTTCTAATGTCTAACCAATACTTACATGATAATGGTGGAGCTCAATATAGCTCCACAAATACATTGAATTTCCTGGCAGTCATAAATACAGTAAAACCTCGTTAAACCAGACCCCCTTAATCCAAATTTTGCTTAATCTGGACAGGGTTCGTCGAAAATGAAATTTTTATTTTGGAGCCCATAATAGTAGAATAAATCATCGGAGCAAGTCTGAAGTGACCGAAGATGAATCTGAAGAGCAGCATGAAGAAAACAGAGTACCAAAAATGAAACCACGTGAGGTGAGGGAACATTTGAACTGCATAATCAATTTCATCCAAGAGAGTGATAATGAAGACATTTCTACCTATTATGAACACCTGAGACACCTGCGTGACCTCAATGTAGAAGAAATGTGCACGAAACCATCACAAAAGAAGATAGACAGTTTTTTAAAACCAGTTTCTACCGTTACAACTAAGCTTACGTCTCTATGAACATCCCGTTGTAAGACGATCAAAGATGATTTGCAGTTTGCAACATACAGTATTTTATTAACAATTGCTGTACATTACAACAATGTAAATATGTATATCTTTTACTGTTTAATAATTATTATGATATATAACATTATTTTGGGTAATGTGTATTTTTTATTCGTGCAATTACCTTTACTTTTATTATTCAAGTTAATCTGGACTTTTACTAATACAGACTACTGTTTTCCCCAAATTGTCTGGATTAGCAAGGTTTTACTGTATTGTAAAACCACAGAGGTACTTATAAACCTACAATACTTGCTATATATGTTTACACAAAACTATCAGTGCAATTTGAATATAAATGAAACAACTTGTACTTAAATTAACCCCAACATGCTTCAATCCTAAAGGCCATCTTAAAAGGGGTTCTTCAGTATATCTTTCAGTAGGCAGTCTTCATGATCAGACTCACTACACAGAAAAGCAAAGATGATTTTGTTTGGCACGCCAGGAACAGGCAAATGGGAAACACTTTAAAAATAACAATGGCACAGAAGTAATAACTCAAATTTATATATTACAAATAAGCACCTAATTATAATCCCTCAAAGCAAAGTGCAAGACAGGATGGGATGCCTCATGACAAACACACAGGTGGATAACTACACACACCGGAAATAATAAACACTGCAAGGGCTCAGGTGTTACTGCCATAATTTGTATCCATCTTCGAGTAAGGATTTCACTCAGTGAATGCTGACAAATGGGAAAGGAAGGAGAGGACAAAACATAACCTATTGTTAGTATGCCTGATTCCATGCCATGCATTAGTTTATTAGTAGGTAATACAGCTATAAATCCCCCACACTCAAAACATAAAAATTATGAGCTAACCTCTCCAAAGAGAATATTCAATGACTGCATAACATGGTTCTTGAAATACACAGCATTTATTTCGGTTGAGTCTTGCTCCAGCTCTCTGATTAAAAAAAAATGCATAAAGTAAAATAACCTCCTCACTGACACGCAAAAGAATTTACAATTGCAGTCCTGTGTTCCACCATGCATCTTCGGAAGGCAGTCCCTCAACAGCAACATGTCAAACTTGTGGGTTTTGCTACTGAACATCCTTTCTCCCCACTTCTTCCTTCTTAGGCCTCAATATTTACACAAACTCCCTATTCCCAATGCAATTCATGTAGGATTCATGTCTTCAGGGATATGACGCTTTTTTGTTAAGAACCGCTCACCCAACAATACAGTGTCACATCCCAGAAAACCTCAATCCTCAGAGACACTGTAATATCAAATCTTGCACAACTTATGTACTCCCAAACAAAATTTAGCTTCATGACTGAAATTAAATTTGTCACTCAGTTCCAAAAAAGGCCAATGAGAAATTTCATATTCATTTCGACTTTGTTCGATAGATGGATCTGTGAAATGTGAATAATGTAAATGCAAATGTAAAAGTGAGTTGTTTTTCCAAGCCTAATGTATACCTCACATAAAACTACCTGTCAGATTATACAGAAGAGCATCATTATGATAATGAAAAGATTTCACATGCTTAGCGAACTCATGGCCAAGAAAAATGTCACACGTCTGAGGCCTCCTCAACAAAATTTACGTTTACTGCGGTACCTGACCAAAAAAGAAAGCGAGAGAAAGAAAGACACAGTTCCAACAAGACGAAACCCTCATACGAACAACCACATTCCGATACTATGCAACTTCAATGTTTGATTACTAAGACAGATATAACACTTGAAATTGTATACTAACAAAGACACGTCAACGTAATAATATTCACTCATGACTTTAAAACATTTATTCCGCTATTATTACACGCTGCATAATATATAAAATTACAATTATATCTATTTCGCCACTAACAAACACCATGGTATCCGGCTATCTCTTCTAAGAGTGGTAGGTTCAAATTGCAGGGTCTCCAACATTGTGACCATGCATTACCAACATCACGTTATTCTATCAAGTTCTGTGATCAACTTAAGCAGGTCTGATTTGTGTTTCCAACTAGCCACTACGAAACTAAATGCAAAATCTAAAAGCTTGAAGGGCTATCTCATGCAGTTGAAGCTGGAATTAATTATCATACAATTTAGCACTAACGACCATCACCTGTTCAAGAAATCACCTGCTTCTGAAATTTATAGAAGTGAAACGATCATTCCAGTCTACAGGAGCGCAAATCGCACATGATAGCCACGTGCTTCCTGTACCTATCCCACAGTCGTCTGTTTAATGTGAGTCAGCACAGCCTTGGTTTTTAATGTTGTCATACCCACGGATTATCATCTCAGCATGGCTCAGAATACAGATCATACTCCCATCCACGGATTATCTAGCAGAGGTTCTAGCGACATACTTGCAGGCTTAACGGCACTAACATGGCATGCGTAACACCACAGACCATCCAGATTAGCACTACGGTAGGTTAGTCGGTAAGACAACTAGTTTCGGTCGTATGTTAACTGCATTCGAAGATAACCCACAATTTGTTATGTATTATTTATTCACATACTCTCGGTTCGCTCTTACATATCTTACAGAAAGTGAAAAGAAGCAGATGGAAAAGTACTGATAGCTATGGTTTTACCTTACATACCACAGCAGCTTTGTAGCTTGCACTGACATCAGAAACAGGGAGCACTTAAGTGCTTAAAAGAACACAGTAAATGAGAATCAAATAACAATGAAATTTTTGGATGGGCCCTTCAAAGAGACAAACTGGAAAAAAAAAATTCTGGACAAATGTCTAATGTAAACAGTAGGACATCAATTATGTAGGTTAATGACATGGAAGAAGCCCCACAGTTACAAACACAGATAATCAAACACATTTTCTTTGATGCATCCACAAAACTTCACAGTTTACTTTATATTGTTTGTTATATTACAAACCTTTATTTTGAGAAATAGTTTCTAATGGTAGCTTCATTCTGTGAACCACTTATGACTCCTCCTCACAACTAGTGACCATTTTCCTGGCAGATGATTGCCATGTTTGAAACAACTCTGACCCAAGTACAGTAATCCTTCAGTGTATGAGCAATAAATTTATGAGCTTTTGCTTATGCAATATGCACAAATTAATACCTGTTTTTCAATATGTAAGCCTATTTTTGCTCTTATGAGCTTTTTCCTTTTGCAGACTAATTGGTGTTCCTTTTGCGTCTTCTCAGCTGTCTTCTCAAGTGCACAGAACATATGGCATTCCTAGGCTGTCTAGGCAGGAGTAGCAGCAGTACAGTGTCTCAGTTTGTTCTCATACCTTTGTTGTGAAGGGTACAGTTCTCAGCATTAAATAATTCTGTCAATCAAATCTTAACAAATTTTTGTTTATCATATTTTATAATAAGGCTGGTACCTAATGTTTGTGCACAGGTTAATGACTAAGAACATTATTTAAGTATAGTAATTGATGACTTAGTATTATGTTTTTAATACTTCGGTACCGTTCAGTGTTTTGGAAAGTAAAATGAACTTTACCGGTCTGATGTGGCCTTTACAGCTTGGTTTTGAGTGGAAATCAGCTTGTAATAATTGGAAGGTCTTCGCTGAAAAACCGAGCACACGAAAGCTAAGGCCATGATGTCTGCAAAACGTCAAGTTGCTCGGCACATCATGACCACAATGGAACAACACCCCACTCCCCCAACCACCCCACCCGACGAACAATAGTGACTGTGAAGAACTAAAAGGAAATGTTCTGTTAGACCCTCAAAACACAGTGCCCTTGCAACCATCCCTCCGATGGGGAAAGAATGAAGCACAGTCCACACATGTAAGGGAAAGGTATGCATGGATAATCTGGGCATAGATAATTGGTGTTCTTCTGTGTTTTATATTTATTATAATACATAAATTCAACAGTGGAATGTTCAACTTTAAAAAAAATTTTAACAAATATAAAAAACTGTGTGCAAAATGCAGTGATATAATTTTTTTATGTGGGTGAATTAGACATACATACCCAGTCGCTTAGAAATTATACAATTTTGATACAAGAATAGAATTAAACCATTTGTTATGTTCATATTTTACAGAATGCTTATTCAGGTAAAGCACATAACCTTTCTTATGTGCTGTTTTAATTTTTATCTTAAAATGATTGGACAGCTAACTAAACTGAACACTTCCTTCAAAATGTAACTTACAAAAATCATTACTAATTGTTATAAGTGATAAAACAAACAGTATATTACATTTAGAAGCATCTTAAATAAATCAGTGCTACAAATATAATTAACAGCACACAATGCCTAGGTGGGACAACATCTGAATTAAAAATAATTTTGTTTGAGTAGAAGCATACTACTTCCCTCATAAATTCACAAAACAACTAAAAGTGCATCAATCTGCTATGAAGACTGTCATCTTCTGAGTTGTGACACTCTGTATAGGGGTAGAATTTTGCCAACGTTTCCGAGGATCTTGCAGGTTCGAACATCTACCCTGATAATGAAGGCAGCAGAATTCTCTAAAATGTGAGTATATGTCTACTGAGCCGCACAGTGCAACAATGCGGACGACAGTAATTTTCATAGTGAGCACCATAACACCCTAAAATCTCACTGAACTGACCATGGTTATGGGCAAGTGTTCAGTGAAGCTTTAAAAAAGGGCTTACAACTGTAAGGGCGGCCCTACCCTATACAGGCCATTAAGGCCCATGGGGGAGTAGAGGTATAGCTCTACCCATTCGTTAGCCTTGGTGCTAGAAGGGGGTGGGGTGGCTAGCTCCACATCCTGGCTGCTTTACCCCAGGAAAGACCTGGTACCCACTGTACAGGAGGCTGGGTGGGCCCCAGGGCTGGTCTGGACAGGTGTGGAAATCTCGCCCCTACCAGGATTTGATCCCCGGTTCGTTCAGCCCGTAGCAAGTTGCTATAACGAATACGCTATCCCGGCCCACACTTAAAACTGTACTGCCTATAAATCATGTAGGCTGTGTCACATATCCTAATACAGTAAAGCATTGTGATGCAGGGAATCAAAATTATGGCATGTTTGAGTAAAAAACAAATGGAAAGTTGAATAGTACTGTGTTACATATTAGAATAAACGTTCTCTTTTATCACATGAAAATATTGTGGCACAACAAAAGATGAGCAATTGTGTGTACAAAAAATTATGGTGTGTAAATTGTGCATTATGGTATTTATATTCACACAGAATGGTAGTCACACCACAAATGTAGGTGAGTTTTCAGTCTGCAACATTTGTACCATCTTGACAAAATTACAGTTGCGATATCCAGCACCTCTGGTACCAAAGGGTTGCCAGGTAGTGTAATTTTCCGCATGTTAGAATATTATACCTAATGTGTATCTTGGTTTACACACCAACATTATGGACAGGCGTAACCACTTAATTTGTCACTTGATATCCTGTCCTGTTTTCCTTGTTGCACTGTCTAACCCCATTTCATCACTACTTACACAACATGGTGTACATACAATCTAAAAAAATACCCAACCATATGCCAATATTTTACTCTTGATCATCATACTCACAACACTGCTACCAACTGAGAGACAAGGGAAATTTAATGGCCCTCTTAGACAATTTCAGTTAACAGACATCTTGGCTCATCCAGTGCTGGATATTGCAGCTTTTAGTATAGTTTTCTAGTCAGAATATTTTACTACATGCGCATTTAGCAGACAGTGTGGGATATGATAGTCTTCTCTATGCTTTGACTGAGCCAGACACAAAGACTGAACAGTTGTGAATGACTCTATGTTTTATAAGTAACTACGCCTGTAGGACTAATGTGACAATTTTTGAGCTTTTAAAATTCAGTAGTCTGCTCTTCAAACATATGCTAAAGTACGCTGAATAAAAAGCTAGGCAAACAATAGGCCATAAAGCTGTGCATGGCCTTTAAAATTAACTGCAGGAGCCAGCAAAGTAGCCTTATACATGACAAAAATGTACCCTTTGTGCAACAAAAGTCAAGCATTTAAAAGTTTCTACATCTGTAGCCAGAAACGATGTATGCATACAGGTGGTGTCATAGGTCCAGTTCTTTTTAATTTCCTTGTACTGGTCCAATTATGGCTTTTCACTGTCTTCCATTAAATACAGTTATTTATGTCATACATTGTTAAGCAAAGACAGCAATATGCCTGCATAATTTGAAGACATATGGATTAACTATAGCATGTGTTGACTACTTTTGCACTGATATGTGAATAATGTTTACAATGTGTGACTTTGAAATAACAACTCATTTTGCCAGACTGGAAGGTTCATGACAATGAGTCGCCACAGATTAAGTTTGTTTTAATAAGTAATTGTCACACTACTGGTATGCGAGTTTGATGTCCCCACAGTGTGGGTGTAGTGGGTAATTTAACATACCCTGATATTTACAGGAAACTCCAGGGTATGTTAAATTATGTGCTACATAGTGTAACATCCCAGAAGACCAGAATCCACAGAATACTGGTAGCTGACAGCAGAAGCCAGTGCGAAAGTGACAGACCAATTACAGAAGTACAAGGTGCACACAGCAATGACTTCAGCACCAGTTATTCTGCCAGATTGATGAGCCTCCTGTACATGACAGCGCACACAAATATGAACAGTGCTGAAGCCAGAACAATATTCAAAAAGATACACATGGACAAACACAAGGAAATGATGAGCGACTGGAATTATGATGCCTGCTGAATGCCTACATCAATTCCAGTTTCAGAATCTGTTGAAAAGTAGTCCCTTGCCTACGCTGTGGAGACAAATCCAGAGGATGGTATGTCAAAAATTAATTACCCATGATGTGTTCTCATCATTTTCATATTAAAATGGACAAGCTGTTGCTAATGTACAAAATCAGGGTAGCCCTTTTACAACAATTATCATAAAAATGAAACTGTAGCTCAATGGATATAAAATGCCTTCCTTGAAAGCAAAGTTCATTTATACATAAGATCAGATATTTGGATAAAGGAAGCAGGGAGGATTCCAAGTAACACTTCTATGACATTTGTGTTTCACATTTAACGGTGCTACAGCTTGCTGTAAATGGGCCACACTGTTTATTTGGTTGCTGAATCTTACATGAAGACATCATGTGATCATCACAAAAAACTGGAACACAAGTTGTGTGAACCATTAGAAGGAGGATCTTGTTGCACTGGGGTTGGAACAATGCGATAAAGAGGTGCGCTTCTTAAGAGAATGTTTGTGGCATCATCGCGACCTATATCTTGCAACTTCCGGATGAGAGTTCCTGAAAAAAATTAAATATTTACTGCTACAAATATGTGCATAAGGCAAATGTACACAGTGGATGGTGAATTTTTATGCTAAATCAGTGCATGCATTACTCAAGAATTCTAGCTCACTCATATAATTTAGGTTCCAAAGTTCACATTGTACCCATATATGAGTTGTGAGGTTCTCATGGTATTTCTGACGAAGATTTAAGTCTTCTGGGATATTACACCATGTTGACCAGTAAACAGTTACTGGCATTTCAGAGGAGCATAGTGCCTCCATTTCATGATTAAGTAGTCCACCCTGTTTCAACCACTTGACACTGAAGACGGTGGCACTATGCTCCTCCGAAACATCAGTAACTGTTTACCAGTCAAGATAATGTAGCATCCCAGAAGACTGAAGTCTTCATCAGAATTGCTGTGATAACCTCACATCATGCCCTTCAGAAACAAAGTGTAGAAAAAAATTTCATTCCTTGAGGATGTGGTTGGTAGGGGTACATCATGCATGAAGAATTAAAGAAGCCTGTGGCAGAAACAGAAGCAAAAGAAAAGAAAAGCACTGTAAAACATGACAAAGTGGATTTTCCTCCTTATATAGCACTTTTAAAAACAGAAGAATATTGAATCAGCACCTGTTACAACTTTACATTCTCCTCTGAATCATGTAGTTCATATCAATGCATTTACGTACCAATTCCCGAAGCCTTGTCTTTAGCCCACTCATCTAGAAGTTTAGCAGTTCGACTGCTAGAACTTCCAGCTGCATCCAGCATTGAAACTTTGTCTGCTAAGCCCAACTGTACAGCCAGCAAACACCAGTCTTTCCCCATTGGATCAGGGGGATCCAAGAGCTTGCACAACTGTTGCCGACATAAAGTTGATAAAGCTGTCACAGGTAATTCATCCCCAGTGAGTAACACCTCACTCACCTGCATTAAAAACACACCAACATTAGGGTTCATCATGCAGGAAAAGAGGATTTATATCTTGGAGGCTGACAGTCAAGGGGTCATGATATGATTATTGAAGAAAATTTTGAATCACAGAACTAGTACTGCTAAATTATCTAGAAAAGTGTATCGTAAAGAAAACATTGGTAAATTCTGTAGTTCAGTATTATATTTTACTAGCATAAAAATTGTGGTTTCTAAAAAGGTTTGCATCTTCCAAAAATGAAACAAAATATTACTGATCACATGTATATTTGTTATTTGGATTATTAACTCTAATTTTAATATGAAACTGGCATAAAACCCATGAAACTTAAACAGGTAGTACCCCACACAAATACAACTTAATCTGTACTAAACAGCAGACATAGATTTCCTTTACTCACAGCTTGAACAACTGTGAGAGTAGGTGAGTAAGTCATCTATCCTTCAGACACAAAATGAATGCTGACAGATAATTTACAAATTTCACTTATGGCTGTTTTATCAACATCCCACCATACAATCTCTTCTTTCTCATATACATTGTTTACCATATAAATTGTTATGAATGATCTCAAAAATACAATAAATGGGCAGAAATGTACTGCACAAGTTTCTCTAGTAACACACTGTACTGAACTTCGTCTTCCAGCAATATAGCAGGCCTTTCAAATATACAATTCGCATCACTACTGTTTTCACAGAATACCTCTCCACTGATGAACACCACTATACACTTAGTCACAAGTTCAGTGAACCACAAATATTTCACCACCACAATGGAACATTAGTGTTTCTTTCCTGACCACTTCAAGTTCAAATCAAAATTGAAAAAGATTTAAAAAAAGTGGGTCGAAGGTCTGAAACATTGGCATTGGTATTTAAATATTTAATACTGACCAAGAAGTATCACGACACGAGGTTGTATCTCTTGGTACTGTTATTAGCATCAACTGTTCTGCTATGTACATCAAATATGCTGAAACAGTGATGTTGTGTAATGAGGGTATATTAATAAACTTCATCCCAGACCAATCATCCAAGCCTGTAACATATTCTGTTGCTAGCTGTATCAGTCCAAGTAAATCAGTGGGAGACCAGAACTGAATGGGATGCATCAGATTCTACTTTGTGCTGATAATGTTAATTTACTGGGGAAAACACAGACACCATAAAAAACAGAACTTCCATTTAATGATATTATTGCCACCAACTGAAGTTGGTATCACCGCCAGAATGCAGGAGAAAACCATAAGATAAAGATAGCTACTAAATCCTTTGAAAATGTAATGATGTTCAAATACTTTGGACTGTCAGTAATAAATAGAAATTACACCAATGAATGAATTAGGAGCAGATTAATTTCAGAGAATATCTAATACATTCATACCAAAATAGTGTGTCTTACCATCAGCAGTCAAAATGCATATAGGTGAAAATACACAAGAAAATTATTTTACATTCCTTTTGTATATGGGTGCAAAATTGTCTCTAGCCCCAAGAGAAGAAACTGCATAATTATGAGCTTTAAAATTAAATATTATTATGCTGGTCACATCATGCAAGCCAATATGTATGGGCATGTAATATGCATGGCAATAATTAGCAATGCATACAAAATTTTGATGGAAATCCTGAAGGAAAGAGACCACTTGGAAGATTTGTGGAAAGATGTGATTAAAATGGACCTTAAAGAAATAGTGTGTGATAAAGTGGACTGGATTAACCTTTTAAAGCCTAGCGGTAACTTTACATGCCACCAGGTTTAACACTAAAAAATTCTACGTGGTGCTCACATTGCGTTTATGTGTTTTGTACGGATCTCAGAACAAACAGCAACTTTTGCCTTATAAAACATTAAGAGACTGGTTTTTATAACCGAAGTGGAGAGTGTTTACAGCGCGGTACGCATTGCGTCCTTATATAAAACAGATTATGTTTCGTCTTTAAAGGGTTAATTTGGCTCAAGATATGTTTTTATGAAACTTTCAGTTCCTGGGATGCTTTTTGACTGACTATGCAACTATTAGCCCCTCATGAACAAATTCATGGGTTGCTATTTAATGTATCACTTATAATTTTTAAACATCACACCATGAGGTTAGCATACCATGGTCATGTTTACCTCAAAAGCTCCAAATCCAACTAGATCCAATAGTGACTCACAGTTCCCTGTAAGGGGGTTCAGCAGCTTTGAATTGAGGCCAGGTGGCTGCAGAATGCATGCCATAAGTTGATCAGGTGACCAACAATGTACCAAATCACTGTGGAGACGCAGCTGTTCTGCACTCAAAACATGCTTCTCAATTGGTAAACCTGGGCTCATTTCAAGCAAAACCTGAAAATGTTACATTTGGTTTCATGAAATGCTCTTGTATAATGAAAAATTATAATATCTTACCAAATTCAGCAAGAATAACCAATTACCAGCAAGTTTTGATAAACTGAATTTAAAAATTTATAACTATACCTGATCAACAATGCCAAGGAGCTCTTCTATGAAGTAGAAACAAGCCAATTCTGAAGATGGTGGTCCACGGACTTTCATTTCAATGGCTTCTCCATCATCTGCTAGTGTAATTAAACTTTCAATAAGACCAGAGCACAATTTAGATCCCTCAAACCACTGGTAGAGATCACTATCTGGGTCACCAAGACTTTGCATAGCTCTGCGTAGCTGGACCTGTAAACACTTAACTTTGAGTAATGCGGGATTGGAAATACATGTATCTCCTATCCTAACTAATTTCACACTGCCATGCAGGATACTCGTTACCCACATGTGAGGTAAAATGGTACAATCTGGTAATCTCTTGAAAACCTTTACATACCATCTGCCACGTGTCTTCCTTAATAGTAAACAGGGTTGCCCAAACACACACAGTTTTGATAATATCTACAACCCTAACATTTCTATTGGTTGTTTATATAATAACATACGGAGTTCAACATCAACTTCTTGTTTGTCTTCCTGTTTCATACTCACAACACCACTGTTCTCCCAGCCCACAATCTCCCTTCTGCAGCTTCCAATCTTTGATGCAGAATTATTCAATCTTAGAGCATAAATCATCAGCCCTTTTGGACACAGACATGATTTCCAGTTGATAGAAGTCTAGAGGTATAGTCTGGGCTAGTATATTCACTTTTCCCTTTTCTCAGATGTAAAATTTTACAAACTCTTAATTCATTATATCCAAGGTTAGCTTCTTACTTCCTATGCTTTTGAAAGAAAGATAACATATTGGTGATTACATTACTTTGTGCAAATTTTAAATTTAGTCTGATATATTCCTAATCCATAAAGTATAAAAAGACTCCAAAGAGGTTCAAAAATATGTTCTCTCTCTCACACACACGCACGCACGCACGCACACACACACACATATACACACACACACATACATACATACATACATACATACATACATACATACATACATACATACATACAGATACATTCCACAGATCCATTAAGTCACCCAATACGGCATTTGGATATGAAGCAAGCCATAAATGCTATAAAACACGACCATATAACACAATAACTAGATAAAAGTTGCTGGAACATGCACACTTTTTTGGAAATCTGAAAATAATTGTCTCATCTGTGCAAAATTTCAAAATAAAAGTGGAAATATAATCTTCCCGCAGTACATAATTTCTGACATGTAGTACATTATTTGTGCCCCCCTGTAGAATATCCATTACTTATTGTTCAATCTCATTCAAAATTGTAAGTGGTTGAGAGATTTTCTAAGGTCTCCTAACACAAAGTTTCATCATAATCCATTTAACAGTTTAATGTGTTGATACTATGTTCCACACAGATGGACAAAGAGACATACAGACATGACCTCCATACTAGGTATTACTTTTAATAGCTTAAAGAATATCTTAAAATAATTCAGCTTTTCTTTCCCTTGCGAGGTAACAATTTTCCAAATTCCTCACAAAAGTATTTTCCATCTTAAACAGCTGTATAAGCCCCAGCACTTTGTGTTATCATCCTGTTTCCTGTTTTCCCCACTTCTATGACTGGCTAAACAAATTATAATACTGAAAAGGAAATGTGTGATGTGTCTAACCTGTATACGTGGAAAAATGCTGTGTATAAGATGAAAAGTATCTGGAGGTGTCTTGAGTTTGACTCCACCATAGCAGCTATCTGGATCACGGTAGCGGGGATCAGAGGCATCCCACAGTCCGTCAAGTGTTTCCACAAAGTTGTAACATGGAAACTCGAATTCTAACTCATCATCATTCTCACACTGTACTAGAACATAATTTAAAGGCCATTTGTGGTATATTACAAAGAACAAAATTATGAAATTGAAAAACACAGAAAAATGTACTGTTAATCAGAACTGTAATACTGGTACTGATGCTGAGTAGTCTCGTGCATGAACACAGACTTTGGAGAACCTATTTATGTCATCTACTGTGTAGAAGGTGAAGGGAGCAAAGCAATCTGAAGCATCAGTGTCCATGCACAAGACTATGTGGTGCCAAAACTTTGAGGACTGCAATCCAAATCTTCACTGCTGTGAAAACCTCCAATTTCATATACTGATAACTAGTTCTGTGTGTTAAATAATTTACACAGTTATGTAATCCCAGTTCAACTCACAACAATTGTAGGACATAAACCTACAGCAAAATTACTGGATGAATGGTGTATAAAATTGCAGGACCAAATTACAAAGCCTATGATATTTGAATCTGTATTTAAAGTATACAGACGATGCCTGCGAAAATTAACATACACTCTTGACAGAAAGAGAAAGTTAGTTCCATTCAAATTACGCTCCTATAGAACATACACAGTTGCTCCCACATTCCTGCTAATGCTGTAAGTACTTCACAAATGAATCTTTGAAACCAACAGCTGCTCCATTGCTGCAAGTACACTTGTTTCTACATTATCCAATCAAACAAAAGTTATAGGAAGTGATATTTCAGAAAGATTTCTAATTGGTAAAGTACTATGTATGGCTCAAATTTGTCTCATAAGCTGGGCTGAGTGGGCAAGTTCATTGTGAATGATGAATCTGCCACTCACCAGATTCCAACTTCTGCAGCCTTTATGACACAGTCACATAATACAGACACCTCATCACCCATGAATATAAATGTGAAATGTGCTCTTACAGAGCTGACCATGGTACAAAACATTGTAATCAAAAAAACAATGGGCATCACTTTGGTTCTGTTGTCCATCAGCGTTCTACTGTACTTTGTTCAAAGTGCTGGGCTGCTGAGTGCAGGAGCAAAAGGGCTGCACAAAAGATAAAAAATGGTTGAAATGTACAGGTCACTTCAGTGCCTGCCCTTACGCATTCTGCTGGTTCTGCTGTGCATGTGGAGAGCCTTCTGCACTCAATGGAATTTCTATTGTGATAAATACTGATCAGTCTTGGCACAGTAACCATAGACCCATACTCCATACACTGTTATGATAATTTTAAACACATTTTCACTAGTTTCTGAACAATGAAGAACTCAGAAGCCACAAACAAGCAGTTTTCTTGCTGCTCCTATATCAGCAATTATTGATAAGATGTTGCAGAGATGCATCAGTGCAAAATCACTGAAACCTCAGAAAATCCTACATCTTTTGGTTTTAATTTTCTGCAATATCCCACCAAATGATGCATTTAACTTACAGAGTCATAGTTTCTACCAGTTGAAAGGCATAAGAGCATAAAAATACAATGAAAACCTGCACTTAGCACTGCAGATATTATATGAAGTATGATGACTTCCAAATTACTTCTTTTTTCCTTGAATTATTGAAACTAATCTTTTTTGTCTTCTCACTCTGGTGAATGTGCTATACCTCTAGTTTATCTCTTTACGTACACATAGTACATGAAAAAGCAACATATGGCCAACAATACATGCAACTTGCCTGGGTACATATCTGCAAAGCTTCTAGTACTTGCAAAATATCAAGAGCATCACACTCAGAGAATGCAACTTGAAAGTCATCCACAGTATAACAACCAGTCACTCTAGCTTGAGCCACAAAATCCAGGGACAGTAACTGGCCAATAACATTGCTACATAGCCAGCAAGGTTGCAAACACACTAGATCCTGGTGGTGAGATTTTATGTATACCACCTGCAGATCAAAGTGTAATGCACATTAAGAAATTTTTACAGACATTTCAAATGTCATAATAATACAAAGGTCTACAAATAAGCTAAAAAGTAATTTGTTAGAAAACCAGTTTTGACAATTATCCTCTCATTCACCACACTACTGACTTACTGACTGACTGACTGACTGACTAACTAACTAACTATCTAACTAACTAACTAACTAACTAACTAACTAACTAACTAACTAACTAACTAACTAACTACTAACCAACCAACCAACCAACCAACCAAACAACTAACTCCATGGAGCAGAGTACTTCTTGAAGAGCTAACAGCCCCTCAGGTAGTCAAGAAATTCCTGCATTTTATGGAACATGAGGGTTATTTATCTTATTCATGACAGCCCACCACCTGTCTATATCCTGAGCCAGACCAATCCAGTCCAGGCCCTTCCAACCAAGTTCCATAAGATCCATTTTAGTGTTATCCTCCCATCTCTGCCTTGGCCCTCCAAGTAGTTTCTTTCCCTCAGTTTTCCCCACCAAAACCCTGTGTGCACTTCTCCTCTCCTCCATGCTCCACCAATCTCAGACTTATTGATTTGATCACCCTAATAATAATTAGTGAGGCATACAGATCATGAAGCTCCTCATTATACAGTCTCCTTCACTCCCCTGTTACCTTGTCCTTCTTAGGTTCAAATATCTTCCCCAGCACCCTCTTTTCCATCACCCTCAGCCTATTTCCTCCCTCATTGTGACAGACCATGTTTCAGACCCACACAAAACAACAGTTTTGTTGTGCTACTTGCAACTATATTCCAGCTACAATATTTTTTGCGAGAACTCAACTTCCTGGTCATAACTAAATAGTAGCAGCTGCTTCCAGTTCTTCAATGAAAAGTGTAAAACACAGTGTGCCTCACTTGTTCCAATGGCAACAGAAATCTGTCTTACTTTAAATCTTAATCTTTACCAGGAAACACTTCTTAAATATATGTTCAAACACATATATACCTCTCCCATAAGCTGCAGTTGTTGGATCAGTTCCTTCATGTGCTCCTCTCCAGCCAATGGATTCACATTACAACGCACTAAATCAAGAAATGTGAAACACGGAACCACAGGAAAAGCTGCTAGATTTCTTCGTGCACCTGGCAACCAATTTACAACCCCTTCCAAAAATCCCGTCCATTTTGGAACACCCTGTGATAAAAAAATAACTGATAATTAAAGCATTCTATTGCACATGCCACACTGACAACACAGAAAAGAGAAACTCAGGCGCAAAATGCCCGTGAAAGTAAACAGGAATAACATGTGTCCCTAAAGATACCACAATAGCAACTCTTCTTAGAATTACAATTATCCATTACTTGTCATCTGTGGACACAGCATTGATGCCAGGGACAATTCTAACTTTTACATTTTACCTGCATTATACACCATGGTAGCAAGACCCATAATCATCTGTGCTGCCACAGTGCCATGACTGATATTTAAATATAAAACTAGTATTCCATTCATGACAGAATATCTAGAAAAACTAGAGATCATATGATCAATTATATAGATGCGTTTCCACTGAATTACCAGGTCACGCATCACCTGGTGCATCTTCCAGACACCCATACCTAGTGCCCTGCTGATATTACATTATTATCAGAGTAATAAATAATACAGTTGATTCATCAAAGACAAGATAATGTAATGAGTCAACTCAATACCCAACCTGGCAGTGGTCATGCAACCAGACATGAAGGGCTCCTAGATCACTGACCATCAAAACAGATGCAGCATGTTTAATATGAATTTTTACGGCAATGAATGCATTCCAGAAGAAATGTATTGTAAATGCTTAAAACAGATTGCTTGTTTATAGTTAGGGCATTGGTGCAGTTAGAATCTTTGGGTCCCTGTGCAAAGCTTACAGATCGGCCCTCGTTTTACCCGTAAGGTACATGGCCACTTTTTATAATAGTCATAAATAGGCTTGGCTTTCTAGTAACTCTGATTATTTAAATCTCATTTCTTAGAAATTATATGCAGAATGAGCACTGCCAACCTACAAACAAACTGTGCTATGAAAGATTCAAAATTATGCTACTTTTTCCAAAATTATGCCATGCTAAAGTTTTGGGCATTTATTAATAAATTAAACTGAAAAGTCCCCAGATAATGTAAACCTCTACAAATGATCTAGCAAAACACTTTCTTATAAAGTAAGATATTAAACTTTGCGACTGTAGCCAAGCTTGGTTTGTACCATGCTTATGCTACTACTGAAAATCATGAAGTGTATTGATGTGAAGGCGAGTTCTTGTGAATATGCTCAAATTTCCCCAAATAGTGGATGATGTTATGTTAATGTAATTTTTTTTGTGTTGGGCTCAAGGGTGCCATGTACTTGGGAGCCATCATGCTTTGTTTACTCTTGCTCTATGGTAGCTATGCCCCTGGTTTGAGCTTAAGGAATGATATTTCTGTAAAAAATACAAATATTTGCTATGCATTAATATAGGGTGAATACAGGTTGAACCTTGAGTGTGCATAGTTGCAGCTTTCAGCTACTGTAGCATGAAATTGTAATTGCTGACACACATACAGAACAAAGTGCATACAGGAACACCTCACGTTTCAAAATATAAACATTATACATATTAATCAATATCCACGTCAAATGTTGGAACTGCTGTCACTCACTAACACACACACACACACACACACACACACACACACACACTCTCTCTCTCTCTCTCTCTCTCTCTCTCTCTCTCTCTGTCACTCACTCACATTCACTTGGCATCTCTGTATTTCTATCAATGCTATTAAGCCTCATATCTAAATCCTACTGTCTACCAGAAAGTCTAACAACCAACATTTTTGTATGCAGAGCAATTGTAAAGTAACTACATAATGCTATTGGCTGTATCTCCTAAATGGAATGCTATATTGTCACAAGGCTTGCACCATTTTAAAACTCATTCACTACCATTTAGTGTCAAATTTCAAAATAGGCTCCAGAGTTTTGCGTACTCTCCTGCACTTTGGAAGACTCAATATGTTTCCTTAAGAAGTGAAGAGAAATATCAGCAGCAGACCAAAAAATCTGTTGTTCCCGTTCATCCATTGTTCCTCATATTGAACAGTAGACTTCCTCATTGTGCCACTCAAACAGAAAGAAATCATAAGTAGGACGCTCAGGACTTGGCAGAAGCCATTTTTTAGTCCTTGACATCCAATCCACTGACCACAGAAATGGTTGCCAAGCCATGCACAAACAGGAAGTGCAAAATTTAGTGGTTCCTCATCTGGCATGAAGTACCGTTCTTCATAACTGTCCGACTGAGAAACACTGGGTCAGCATGAAACTGTCAAGCATGCATATACTTTACAGTCACTCTGTGGGTCATGTCATTAGACACTCAACTATGTTCAGAAAATCTTTACAGAAGCTGTACACCTCAACTCTGTAACTACATTTTTACTGCAATTTAAATATCATATTCTTGATATAGATCAGATGTAACATAGCTGGAATTCAAAACAGAAAATGTAAGATACACATCACACAGAATCCTAAATATCCATTGAAATGAGCCTATATGACTTCTCTAAATATTTCCAAAGCTTTGGGTGGCTCTCCTGTTTCTGGGAAAGACTGTGGCTGATAAGGATTAAGTCTCAAGACCAGCAGTGCTAGGTCTAATGACACACTTTTCAGGTTTGGTAGCTATTTCACAGATATTAGAGCAGGAAACAAGAGCCCGAGTGAAATGTAATATGCTTTGACTTAGGTTTCTGTAGCGGGTGGTTTTTCTTGCCTCTGAGATAGACAGGCATTCTGTAAAGCACATGCTTTATACTGTGCTGTCTTGTAGAAAGATCAAACCATCTGGTGAGCCAGATATGAGGGCTCCAGACCAGCTGACACAACTTAGCAGCCCTTGGCATGTTATCCATGCTGTGGCAAACAATGTCAGAAGTGCAAGGAGTCTGTGTATGCCCAAGCTTTTGACATCTATAACAGTGCAATGGATAAGCAACGTGACATAACGCTGTACCTAGTGTAGAGAAAAGCAGATTTCTCAAGTACACGCATGTAGATGGAATGGCGACCATGGGGATGATGTAGCAGGTATCGTTACTGCAGGGATCATGTGGCAGATATGGTGACTGTGGGGACGATGTGGCAAGCATTAAGTATGCAAAGGGGACCAGTAAGAAGTAAAAGAGATGAAAGTAATGACAGGCAATCAGAAGGAAATGTATTCTATTTTTTATCTCTTTATATTTTTTATTAGAATAACCAATAAAGGCAGTAAAATGGCACTTGTTGAAGAGGTCTATGCTCATTGGGTGCCACACATGATGCCAGGTACAAAGAGACAAGGAAAGTGATTACCACTGAACTCTTGAACCAATACAATACAGGAGGTGAGGGCTTCTCATTCACAAATTTAACTCACAAAGAGCATGAAACAAAAAACTGGAGACATTGCTTTTTGACTAAATATGTAGAATATTATATATGACATGAAAATGGAATGTGGGAATATGCAGGGAAGGAAGATTTCAGAGATCCCTTGACATATTTCCATCACAATGAGAATCAACATGTCCTGATCAAATTTTGAAAAGGAAATGCGAGGTTAATTTATTCTGTACCAAATGGCAAAAAGAAATCTTTACAGCATAGATGTCCTTCACCTCAAGTCTCAACCACCAGAATACAAAACCAAGAAGGTGCAACATGTAACAATAAAAGTGATGTTAAAATAAGCATATGACAGTGTTTGAAGTAAACATTGTGCATAAAAATAAGTAAATTTCAGACCATGTTTATTGGAGTCATCATTGCTATTTATAACCCACATATCATTATGGGAGAAATTATGTGTAACTGGCATAATAAAAGAGCAGGTGCATTGAATGATTGCTATCACTATGAAATTCTCATTAACTGGCTGGAATATGGCTGTGTCAAGTCCACTTCTGCAAGAATAAATTGTTTAACCTTGCAGAGGTGCTATACTACTGCCTGTATTTCTAGTTCTAATCTAATTCAATGCAAGGATCAATATCAGAAAGCCCTTGCCATTTGTGCCATGCAAACAACAATACACTAGTAAACTAGTACACCAAAACATGAAGATGAATGTCACCCAGTATTAGTGCTGGCCAGTCCAAAATCTGCAAGTGAAATGACAGGAGACTATCAAGAACTCAGTAATGTCTACGCTTTGGATGTTCAGACAATCAAAACTGCTCTCTTTGGCACTTCAAATTGGCATACACGTACTTCACAACAGGTACCTTTCGTTAACAAAAAATGCACTAATGACCTCTGCTGTTCAATCAATGCCTTGATATGAAGTCATGAAAACTAATCAACAGAATTAATACCAATGATTATTCAAATAGTGTTACAAAAAAATAAATAACAGTGAGGGAAATTTCATGCTTCACCCACCTGTAGATAACAGCACAGTAAATTACAAGAATCTTTGGATACTTTCTGATTGAAACTTGTGCCTTCTTTCTACCATAACCAGATTGTAAGTGTAGAAAAACCTCTCAAAGAAATTTCATGAGTGTAATTGGCATGCATGTGAATTACAAAGTGATTCAACAATCAAATTCTGCAAGAATTTGTGCCCATGTTGTTTCCAGAAGTTTTTTTGAAATATTTGCATTGAGAGGTATCCAGCACTGTACCACAATATTGGATCCTACTTCCTCCTTATTTGCTCACTTTTTTCAGGTGTAGCCTTCAAACGTTCTTGAAGCTTTGCAACAACAGTCACCAAGATATGCAGTGACGTTCTGGATGTTAGTATTTAGGCGATGGCTGCTTTTAAAGATACGTCTCTCTCATACATAAAATATCTCTTTTTTACATTAACATCCTTCATAATTTCCCTCACCAATGCTACAAAAGCTGCATTTTTGGTGTCAGGAAAAGCCTGAATAATTTCAATGACTTCAAGATCCTCAACATAATATGCAGTTGCTGTAAGCCATGAGCTCCAGTCAGTCAAGATGTGCTGTGGTGGCAGCAGGGTCATAGGAAGTGTTTCTTTGAAAGCAACAACCCTGGGTAGTACTTGGCAGAACATATTCTCTGTCTTCATTGCATTTGAAGTATGGTTGTTCACAGCATGAAATAAATTCCTAATTTGCTTGGAAAATCTAATCTGACCATGTTCTAAGCATTAAGTATTAAATTTCAATAAAACAGCTTTAGAAGTGGTGACGTAGCAAGGATAGACAATGTCCACCTCTGCACAGAAAATTCTTTGTGTTGTCCACTCCACTACAATATAAAGTGTTCACTACGTAACTGGCTGGCTATTCACTTTCTACAGAGCCTTCAAGAAAATAAGATGGGGTTCAGAAGGTTTGTCCAGATAAAATTATCTCACTATATGTAGAGACCAGGTAATCTTTTCATAATGTAGACTCAGATGTAATAAATAGGCTGGAATATTTAAAAAAAAAACTGTAATTTCGACTTTCTATAGCCTTCCAGAGTACATATGCTGCCTCAGCAGCTTTGCGAATGTCTGAATAAAACTGTGTCATTTTTCTGTTACAGGCTGTGTAAGTAATATTCATATTTACTTTTTTCTGCCTTGCTCTGTAGTTATTTCCCTGCACACTTTCTGCTATAAAATATTGTTTTCTTACATAAGACCTAGGATGCCAAAACAGTACTATATCATAACTGGTGATTCTCATAATAACTGCTCAATGGCATTAGAATCGGCCCTAGAGTTAGAGCAATAGAAATTTATTGACACAATAATAAATGGTACATAGCTCCTTACTGCACTACTAACAAAATAACCCATCTGACAGGTACAATGGAATTTTGTAAGCCACTGTTCCATCAGACTACTTTCCAGTGTTTTTATTTTTGGCATTATAAAAGATTATTCAGGAAAAGAAAAATACTTTTAAATGTAAATCACTTCATAGTAAGTTGAAAAACAATGCAAAACAATGTGCCAAGTTGCAAAAATGGAAGAGACACATGATCACTGCAGCATGCTTTTCATATGCGCAACTGCAAATGTAATGTCATACATTTGTTGATACACTGATGAACAATATGCAAGGTCATTCTCCAGAAGTTCAACCAAATTAGTGGATTCTGATATCACAAAAGTGAAATATACTGGTAAAAATCTATTCCCCGATAGTTTTGTTGCAGCAGTGTAATAACATTTCCCAGGAAAGTAAGTATCAAACATGTATCAAGAGTCTGAAACTTACGTATAGTGCAACAACCATTAAGAAATTGTTTAACAGATCATAACTAGCATTCTAAATTAATTAACATACTGCAAAATATAAGCAACATCTAAAAGTAGTACTTACAGGAACAAAAATGACAAAATAGATATTAACACCACAATATGCATTTTAAAGCACTATAAAACTGAACCTGTTTACTTGTCTGAGTGAAACATACATATATGCACACCAAAATCTTTTTTGTATGTCTCCTTATGAAAGAAATATGCATTTGTCTGAACATCCAGTGTTTCTAATGACTAACACAGGAAATTAAACTTCACTGTGTTGAAATGAGAAAGGTATTGTGCAGCCTACACAAAGTCTGTTGTTCTGAGCAAAGAACGGAACACAATAAGCCTCAATCACAATGCACACCATAACTGCAAACTGCAACAGAGCAGGTGTTTTGTTACTTAACTGGCCACCAGTGTCCATGACTGCAACATCAGTTAGTAGGTTATACTCCTTGTGACTAGCACCATGGAACTTCAGAGGACCAACTCCACCACCCTGTATCCACAATAAACTGAGAAGCTTATTCATAACATATCCAAAACACAGTACCAAAATCCAAGTAGTTTAATTTATACAGCCTGATTTCCATGGCCAATTTCTCTAGTGGACATTAAATTTCACTGCAGTGGTATTTACTAAGGGTCAGGCACAAGGCTACAAATATTTATACTCACTGTGATATATGCAGTGGTACTGGGACTGCATTAACCCTTTAAAGATGAAGCGTATCTGTTTTATATAAGGACTCAGTGCATACCACGCTGTAAACACTCTCCACTTCGGTTATAAAAACCAATCTCTTAATGTTTTATAAGGCAAAATTTCGTGTTTGTTCTGAGATCCGTACAAAACACATAAACGCAATGTGGGCACCACGTAGAATTTTTTAATGCTAAACCTGGTCATATGTAAAGTTACCGCTAGGCTTTAAAAGGTTAAGGTCAGCGCATGCCACACTGAATCATATCTCTTAATTGTTCTGTAATATATAATCTGATTCATGACTGCAATGTACCATTACAGCAAATTCTTTAAAACCTATTGTATATCTCAAAAGAAATCTAAAACATGAACAACATATTACTTCCATGTTTTAAATATGTGACCTTTTAAAGACACAGCATAGAGTAAACTGAATCACAGCAAATTTACACTGCACAAACTAACTGAAATTATAACAAAAAACATTTTTATTTGACTTGATTTGGTTCAATGTTGTTCAAGGTGGTATGCATTACACTGTTGCTGCAATCACATTTGAAAGCAGTGGAAGAAGGTAGGAAGAAGACACTGGTCAGTCAGGTCTTCTACATCTTTGTCAATAACCCCAGGCAAATGCCCACATATTACAATCAAAGTGTCATGACTGCTTTCTCCCCAGTGTAGTAAAGCAATTTATACAGAATATAACTGTGGGAAAGCTAAAGTTATCTTTTTGCTTAATTAAGCACCATGACATAAAGGCCGGTGGACGAATGGATGTAAAGCTCTACGTGTTTTAACCTCAGGACTAGATGGAGGATAGTGTTCAGCTTCATGCCCCAACCGCTTTATGCTCAGGGGGTGAACCCCTGGTACCCACTGAATAGAAAGTTGGATGGGTCACAGAGCCAGTTTCGATGCTTTGGAGAAGAAAGAAATCCTTTGTCCCTGCTGGAAGTCAAACTACAATCCCTCAGACATCCAGCCAATGGCCTAGTCACTACATTGACTAAGCAACAAGGAATATTTTTTTTCCAAAAGTCTATCACCACAGAAGTATCAAATGCAGTGATGCTACATTTACATATAAACAAACACACTTCAACCATCAGTGCTGTTGTAGGTCAACATGTATAAAAACTGGAATTACAAGTACCTGACATCTTTTGTCTTTTGAATTTCAACAAAATGTGTGAAATATTTTACAGGACAGAGATACATAGAAAAGTCTGGCCTCATTATTGATCAATATTGCTGGAAATCAGACTTGCCCAACAGCTGTTCCTTAAAGTCTCCAATCATGACCTTCACAGAAGATATTATTTTGTACTATACAGAATGCCAAAAAGAGGATGGTTTAAATCTTGGGACTGTAGGTCTCCTTTAGCATACTATTGAGCACATGTCACTTAAAAAATGTTTAAGATTACTGATGCATTTTCTGAAAGCCGTACCTGTAAAACCTTCTCTCTGGCATCTGCTAGGTAAGACTTTATAGCCCTCATGCCTGATGAATTAGAAAGATGAGCATCCACAACCAGTACTTGCTGATGAATATCAAAAAGTGACCCAAATTTGTCAGTGAGCTGCGTCAACAACCGTTGAGCCTGGGAACTGATATAATTGCCTTGGAGCGTACGAGGTGTGCGTGAAGTGTCAGGGTGCGTTGCTACCAACAATACCTTGGCTACTCTGTTTGCCACCCCTCGATCACCTGAAAAGCGCACATTCTTATATACTTCAGCACGCAAGAGCAACTGGTAGAAATGCCACAACACTGAAGTTGTCTTGCACACATCATTAATTCAAATTCACTGAGAGATTACAGGGGCTTGAATACTGCCAACATCAACAAAATTCCATTCAGTGCAGCTGTTCTTATAACTTGAACATGGCCATAAATGACTGAATGCCCACTCAATACAGACTGCTTGAAGGACCATTTAGATTAAAGCTGCCTGGTATTCTTTCTTCCTCGGTTATTTTCCCTCTGTGCCCTTGTATTTATTAGATACATCTGTTTAATCTACATGATCATGTGTGCCCATGCATGCCATGAGGGCATATTGGAGGGAAGAGGTCAGCTTCATGCCCAGCTCATGTGAAAGAGTCTGGTTCAGTAACAGAACTGGTCTGGATGCTCAGGAAAAGAGAAAAATATCTTGACCCTACGAGAAATCAAAGCACAAATCCTAGGTCATCCAGCCCATAACATAATCACTGTATTAAACCATGTGTGATCTTAAAGTTGTATGAGGTCACTGCCAATCTCTGGGTTTTGCTTGAGCAATGTTCTAGGCTCAGATTTCATTAGTTCAACACTTTGTGCATAATTTTCAAAAAAGATACACACCAAACAGTTCTAGGTGTTATCTCTCCACTATACACAATTTCTATGCTCACACTTTACCACTATCATTAAGTTTTCATAAAACAAAGCATGAGTTAAGGCTCGACAGATGAATCCATGGATAAAGAAGAAGACAGACACACACTGTGAGGACTGCCAGGATCAGTATTTGAAATGCACTTGAGATGAAGTAATTTAGAACAGATTATTAAATCTCTCTCTCTAGAAGGTTCATTTTCATGAGCTTTAAAAATAGCACCCATTCAACATGACAACGGATCATTATATCAAGGAATCTTTAAAGATGGATGTGCTACACAAACCACTGTTTTAGGCTGCATCTCTTTCCAATTGTTGACAGCCTCTCCACTTTTGTCTTATAACTTTTCTCAGCATTCAGAAAGAATGCACAAAAGTGCTGCCATCTATGAGATCTACAATATGCAGAAGATCACAGAGCAAATGTTTATTGTATTTCTGCATTCTCAGGCCCGTTCCATCATTGATGGAGCACTTCATCAGCATGAAAGAGATACAAATTTCTGTTTGGGGAATGTTTATGCATTAACTTCACTTCACCAATGTAGTGATGCACATGGCCCTGTATTCTGAAGAAGTATGGACCATGCCCTCCAATGTTGCAAGCTGTCCATGCATAAAATCTGGCTAGACAAATGACTGTACTTTGAATACTGTGCCATTTCTTTCAATTACCTATCTCATAAATATAGGAATTTAAAGCAGCTCAAAATTTTCTTGATCATGGTGGCAACAGGAATTTTATGCCTGTGTATTTCTCCTAACAAACTGAAAAGCACTACTGTACATACAGATCTCTGGTGGAGTTCCTATCAAGCACGTACTGACCTGAAAACTTGTGAGGTGGAATACAATCTCGCTTGTTTTGCTGTCCTTCCTAATAGCTATGGACAAAGTTCAATAAGACATGGCACAGTGTATATAGTTCATGTAACCCTGGAGGCCATGTATTATCTAACACGATGGTACAAATTTTACTATATACACATGAAGTAAACTAAGGAGGTTCTTTATGCTTCAAGAATTTGTAGCTAGTGGCAATGCATTTAAAGATCTCATTTACATCACTCGAACAACAAAATGATAGTCTGAGGTCACCTGACATAATGCGAACAGCGCACACACCATTGTAAACATGGCATCATAATCAAGTCTTCCACAACATAAACTTTAATTATACATTAGTATTTAAATTTAGGCTTCAAAATTAAAAAATATGAATATTATAATAATAGAAAGGGGAAAATCAAACAAAAAACCACATATAAGCAAGTGACAAGCACAACTAAAACATAATGCTGTGTTACAAAAACCTACCCTACACTTGGCATGACACATACCAATTGATCTAACACTCAAAAACCTATGCCTAAGACTCCATTTTACTCTATTTTCATTGTATCATATATAACTAAAAATATACTAAATTAATTCACTTCACCTGTTACATTTAAAGCACTAATATAAAACCTGCCAAAAACGTAGTAACTTTGTTAACTGCTATCTAGCTCCTGATTGCCCAACGAAGTTCTACAATTTAATTGTAAAAATATTATAACTTACGGGATCCCACACAACATAAACAAGACGATGTATTAGACATCGCATTCTTTACCTTCTTTTTAAATACTGTATAAACAGGTCTGATGATGGTCAAAATTTGACCAAAACATGTAGCTATTAAATAAACATACTTGTATTTGACCAATTGTAAGTGTTGTTATTGAAACAATACATTACCTAATGGCTCTGTGGGTGGTATCCGTGCTTGCAAGAATGCTAGCCAGAAGCAACACTGTTGATATTGCACACTAGCAGAATCCTCTAGATTGAACAGCACAATGTGTAAGCAGTTTGTGCTGCCCAGAAAGTGGTCATATATCAAGAAATAAGTGTCCTGCCCAGAAAACTCCCATAATGTAACGTCCCCGACACCTGAGATAGACCCCTACAACAGTAAAACGACAGGAGGAAGTACAGATCAATGCTGCAATATCAAATAAATGTCAATATTTGAAGAATATAGAACACATTAGAAATTAGAAAATAAAACAGCGTACAAGATTTGAGTTTTTATGGTTGAAAAAATTCATACAGGGGTCTGGGTTATGAGACCATGTAGTCAGCTAGGTAGTTACCAATGTTTCAGAAGAACATATTGCATCCATTTCAGGACCCTGAAGACACTTAAGATGAAGTTGCTCTTAAAGATACAGGATGTAACAAAGTGAACTGGCTTCATCTGCCTCAGAATAGAATAAAGTGGCAGGCTGCTGCAAATATGTTAACGAAACTTGGAGTTCCATAGAGGATAGGAGGCCTATTCATGTCTCTTAGCAGAATTCTGCTCTATGATATTAGTTATTTAAGTTAGAGAAATGAAATATATCTGGATATGGACTGGACATGCTTTTATAAAAAGTAACTTGTTTTAGTATTTGTATTTACTATCAGTAAGGTTATCTTAACCTAGCTGGATCTATGGAATTGTGAATGTAAATAAATAAACCAACCAACCAACCAACAAATAAATAAATAAATAAATAAATAAATAAATAAATAACACTGATACTTCACTATATCAGGCAGTATAATACTGGCAAAAGATACAATAACAAGCCACAAACAAGAAGAATGTAATCTACAGAGGGTTTCTCAGCTAGCAGCAAGAGAAAAACTATGAGTTAACACTGAGTTTGTACATGTAAAGAGGAAACCAACTGACTTTCATAACAGGGCTTGTACTGAGCACTTCATCAAGAACATACAAACTATCTTCAGAGAGAAAATTTGTAAACGTAGAACCCATGCTAAAGATGTTTCATGAAAACATGTTTTACACACGTAATACAGCCTAATTTTTACCTGCTGAACATCAATGCCACGTGTATACTGGTAACTGTAGGTGCCAAAAGTCAGGGAACTATGAGATGATGTTGTGTCCATTTCAATTTGCATTTTACTACCTGGGGATGTTGGCCCATCTACAAGAAAGAACATATTATGAATCCATTTCAAATACTCATACACTGTGACCAATAATGTTAATAGAGAAAATCCTTGTTAGGCATTGGGGTTATGTTCCTAAAAGTTGCAACATTGGGTGAAACAATGTATTATATATATTCAAACCACCACTGAGCACAACACAATTTACAAAGCTTCAGATTAATATTTTCAGCTTTCCAATGAAGCCATCATCAGGCCTATTCAGTATCTACAGGCATACAAAAAAACTTATACCTGCATGTGGGATTGAGATATCATTCCCTCGCCTAAAGGAAAATGTAGCATGGAGCATTTTTTTCTCTTAAGATTTAATTAAAATCTCCAAGACCCTGGCCATTTAAGAACCCAGCCGGTGCCACTGAAAAAAACATTAGCCTGAGTCTGGGTAGAGTTCATCAAAACTTTGGTCACTATTATTTGTGAACGTTAAAGTGAAACAAAGCTGTTCAGCATAATGTTATGTACGGACACCCTATACTTCAATATAATACTTGCATTTAACATGTAAACAACAAAATTTTTCACTACTTAAATTATCTTGCTTTAACATATATTTTACAATATCAAAGCTTTAACAATATCAAAGCTAAAGTTCCAGCCTGAAGCTTGGAAGATATGATAGGTGCAAATAGAACTTGACTCAGATTTAATATTATTAAGCTCATACAACTTTAAGGAAAACAGATCATGAAGCTCTGTCTGTCTGTCTGTCTGTCTGTCTGTCTGTCTGTCTGTCTGTCTGTCTGTCTGTCTGTCTCTCTCTCTCTCTCTCTCTCTCTCTCTCTG